>APFE030828423.1:131457-175322 GCA_000404065.3 Pinus taeda
TAGTTAGAAAATAGTTTGTTTTAACATTTGATTTTTGTCTGTTTCCTCATACTCTCTTTCTCTCAATAGGTTAAGATTCCATTTTGAACATTTCATTTTCTGCAATTAGTTTAGGATTTGACTTCAGTACTTGCACCCCATTACATCATGACCACAATGGAAGGATACATTGTATGTTGCACATATAGTGCCGATACCTCTTAATTTTGTACAAACCCCAAGTTGATAATTAAAGGCGGTAGTCTGGGGTTGTAGCATTCTTGTTGCAATATTGAGGCTCATCAACTGCCAACCAATGTCCACACTGGGTGGTTTCCTGCCTTGTTGTAGCAATGATTTTTGAGGCTTCAAAACATTCTTGACATTCTCAAGAAAAGAGAAGAAATAATTTATGAAAAAGAACATGAAGTCTTCGATGAAATTCCAACTTCAATACCTGATATTCCCATATTGTCATTTCATGTTTATGTTGGTAAGGCTCATCCTCTAGTGGAATATTTGAATTAAATTTGAAACTCGTTTGGAGTCACCAGGTGAATGATTTCAACCTTCCTATGTCTCATCATTTTCCACCTTAAGGATTCAGATATGATCCTTGTCATTCTTTCCCAGGGAAGGATATGATCTTTTGTTCCCTGGTAATGTCACCAAACTATTATCCTCCACAATATCGTAAGGCTAAGAAAGGAGATCAAAGGAGGTAACCTCAAACCACCTAGGGTTCAGCAACTAGACCTACTAAACCAGAGAGGGCTCTCTCTATAAAGCTCACTGCCAAATATGTCTGGAATCGGAAAAATATATTAGGCTAGATATGTTCAGCTCTAGGGGTTAGAAACTTATGGTTTTGCTAGATCAGGAGTGAAAATCAGGGAACTAGGTCAAAATATCGAAGGTTTCAGTTGCAAGATATATAAAGGAGTATGGTAGGTATACCTTTGTGATACTTTGGGGTTTTTTCGATGTAGTGTAGGGTGGAAAAGTAAAGTTTGAAAATGAGCATGGCAAGCATGAATTAATTTATCAGAAGATAGGTAACATAGACATAAAGTTCCTAACAAAACAGATCTTAATCTTAAGAATCTTGTTTAAAACCTCTTAGGAAAATCACTAAAAATCATATATATAGAAATAAGATAAAATTATCATTCATATAAAAATATAAGAGAGAGAAAAGATTATCACAAACTCACAACACAAGAATTCTTGAATAATGGATGCAACTATCCTTTGATTCCCTGTAAATAAGATAATTGAATACAAACTCCAAGAGTTCTACTCACTAATGTTCAATCCTTTCTCTAACTTAGATTGGGTTGCATATAGATAAAAATATTAGTTTCCCCCTCTTAGCGGTTGAATCAAACATTCAACGAACTTCCTACAAGAATATCTCCAACCATACCTAAGAATAGGGAGGTTAGAAACCAACTCCCATTATGGTGTAAAAATAATTCATTTGACCATGAGAACATATACAAGCATGAATCTAGTTAAGTTTTACTTTGGAAAACATAATTACACCTCAATGCATCATCCTAATCCATAACATGAAAAATTAAATAACCAAAAGTCAAACTGGACTCATAAAACTGAGAAAAATGAGTTCCAGGCAAAAATGTAGTGAATTGCCTAATAATGTAATGTGCCTAGAGAAAACATAGCGTGCTACTTGTAAGTGATGTTTGGAGGGCTTCTCGAGCTCCAAATGAAGATATGAAATATGCTAGAGAAATATCTGCATGTTTACTACACCATATAATCTTAAAGCACTTAAAAAGACTTCATTTAGACCTCCAAAAAACGATTTCTCCCACAACTACTTCAGAAATGTAGTGTGCCTTTGAGAAACATGGAAAAAAGGTGTTTTTTTGGTACTTTTTTAACATTTTGACCTAGAATAATCTGCTCATATGGATGTCTGGTTACATAACTTTAATATACAGGTCATAAGGAATCCAAAATTGCAAAATCTTTGTGATTAGAAGGCCTCCAACAAAAACGTAGTGAGGGACACGGTAGCTTTTCTACCCAAAAACTATGTAAAATTTCCAAAATGCCCAAAATCTTCAAAAAAATCGAAAAATTTGTTCAATTTTTTTTTAACTTATTCCTTGGAGCTAGGCAATGATTCTTCAAGCTATGAGTGAAGCCTCAACCAGAAACTCAAGCATGTCCTCCTTGTTTTGTTGAATTAGGGTTTGCCTTAGTTTTCTCTTCAAGTTTTGAATTTTGACTTGTGAAACCCTATTTGGTAACCCTGTAGGTATAGCTATGGACTCAGCCGAAATGATGAAGTTGAACCCTATAATTTTGACCTTATCACTCCGATTTTTTTTGGCAAAAATACTGGTTAACTTGGCATGATATCCTACTTGTTGAATTTGCTCACAAAACCGTAAACAATCTAGATTTTGGAAACATTGTCTGGAAAATGTTGAAGACCTCAATTATTTGGTGTCAAGTGGCTCAAACCTTGACATCTTACCCCTTTTGTTGTATGGCTTCTTTCCTCTATTCATTTTTTACAATTGCAAAGAAAAACCCTAGTGTAAGAGATGGGAAAAACATAGTTTTTAGAGGGAGCAGGGGATTGTGATTAGTGTATTTAGGTGAGGGGATGAAGGGCTTAGGGAGAAGATATGTGGGTAAGAAAAATTAGGGAGGTAGGGAGATGTGTGAGAAAGTTTAGGGAGGTGGAAAATGATGGAAATAGTGAATGGATTGTTGTAGGGAATTTAAACGCAATCCTAACCCTAAAATTGCCAAAAATACAACATGGAGACTAGGTTTAGGCCTAGGGGTTATGAAAATGAGGGAGGAAGGGTAAGAAAGGTTGTTGGAAGTGTATTTGTGTTTCGAGAAGGGTAAAATAGGTAGTGAACTAGGTATATTTTCTTGCAACCGAAACTATGGAGCACACCCACCAAAAAACGCAATGTGGGGATTGTGGGAAGGTTTCTCCACTGAAATTATGAAATAAATGTTGATAGGAGGTGCCAAGAGCTTTAACTTACTCCTCAATAGGCCTATGAAACCTTCATTGGCCACATAAAACTTATGGAGATGTATTCTTTTCCTCCAATGAAGGGTAAAAACCATAGGGTGGTTGGCAAAAAATGCAATGTGGAGCTTCGTAGGGGGTGTCAATCACCTTTTGAGAGTGTCCTTCAATGTTTGTTGTACATATATGGCTTTTTCTAGTAAACTAGTGCTCAATTCTAATGGAATGAGTGAAATAAATACTTGTATGGTCTCTTATAAGATTTAAATTCACTTTTTTGCATATGTCATGACATGACATCATCCTTCGTTTTGATACCAAAAGTGAGGTGTTTTGCAGTAATAATTTTATAATTTGAAGTAGTATTTTTACTTTTATTTCATGTTTCTCCTAAGATACTAACTCCCTTATGTATGGACCCAAGACCATAAATATGGCATTTTTTATGCTTAAAACTAACATAATGATGACAGTTACAAGTGATGACCTACACCAAGACCTCTATATTATTTGACTGTTCCATGACCTATAATACTTGAAAAATGACATCAACATGATGAATAATGATAATCATGAATGCTAAAGGGAGTAGCACTGACCTAGACACACCAACCAATGATCAAAGTTTTTTATTTGAAGACCTACTCAAAGCATAAAAAACTTGACCTAGGACCCTAACAAAAACTTTGAAAGAGCACATTCGATCACTGGTTATTTGTAGGACTAATAGACACTAACACTGCCCATCACCTCTTTCCCTATGTGCTCCGTGGTTAACTTTTTTTTTTAATGAGAAAAGGTGGACATTTTATGGGTTGGAGGTGGCCAGTAAACTTGGCCACCTTTGATTAATAAACTGTGGTCTACTCATCCACCCATGCAATGTGGAAAAATCAAATTAAGCAAGGTGATATTTATGATGAGTGGGAAAAAAACTAAAAAAGGAAATACGTGTAGAGGTTAGATAACCAATCACGTCAAGCCCATTACCACTTAAAGGGAATAAAAGGACAAGGATAGATTTCAATTGTACCAATGCTCATTCCCAAAATAGTTAGAGAGACTTATTAAGGTATGGAAGGTCAAGCTAGACGCTACCCAGGACTTCCTAGGGTGCT
Organism: Pinus taeda; assembly: GCA_000404065.3. Taxonomy (NCBI): domain Eukaryota; kingdom Viridiplantae; phylum Streptophyta; class Pinopsida; order Pinales; family Pinaceae; genus Pinus; species Pinus taeda. The sequence continues at coordinate 135,580 of APFE030828423.1, forward strand.
ATAAAAGAGCTATAGAGTTGGTTTTCTAGTTCTACAAGATCGGGCACCACTGCTACAGGAATACCATAACTACTATAAGATCGTATAGGAGGTGCTACAAAATTGGGTTGAGAGGTGAAAAAGGCTCCAAACCACTGAGAATTTCCTTCCAAATCCCCATAAACATAAAGAAGTCATCCGAAATAGGGCAATTGGCACCCTCTCTCATCACTTTTCATACAGTTATTCAAGTAAATTCTCATAGTAAAATCATCCTATAGCAAACCCTTGTAGATCTAAATTCCTTTAAAAAAATTGTTTTCTTGCACAAGGAAGGAAAAGTAAGAGAAGAGGTAGCTTTTCCTTGAAGTAAGGGATATAATTCTTATCCTTCTCTAATAAATCAAGCATCAACCTCTTTACCCTACCTTGACATCCTAAACTGCCAAGGGAAAAATCCTTCAAAAAACTTCCTTTGGAATAACTTAATAAAGCAATAGTAGGAGCCATGGGAGGATGTTTCAATCGATGGGAACCCACAAGAACAAATAGAATCCATCAACATCCTCTTGTTAGAGACATTTTGTTGAGACACCAGTGGATGAGGTTCTTTGAGCAATTGAAGGGTTATGACAATGACATAACACATGAATTTTCCATGACCCTCCATTCTCAGGGAGAGGATAATGATACCACTATTGTTAGGGGACTTTCCATTCATCTAAATGTAAATATCATAATCATCTTGACATCCATATCCTAAGGAGTTTGATGGGGAAAAGAAAATAGGACAATAGCCATCACCACTAAGAAAAACTTCTTCCTCCATGAAGAGTGGTGTACTAAAGACAAAAATGGAGTAAGAAGGAAAAGCCTCCCCTACACTTGGTATGCAGTAGCATATAGCATCCTCAATTACATGTCCTATGAGAAGATTTTAAGTATCTTATATGCCTATTAATTTAGGTTTCTTTATGAGCAAGGTTCCAAACATAATTTCCTATTACAAGCAAGCCTAGTGTTCTACATTTCCTGATCCAGTCTATAATAAAAATGAGCTAGAGAGTCAAGGAAGGAAAGCACGAGTACATTTCTAATCATTCCCTCATAAGAATCATTGTGATAGATGCCTTAAGCCATCTCAAAATCCCTGTGTTGGCTAACTTTATGGGCATGGATAGAGAAGCTTTCATTAAGACACAAGCCTTTACCTCCACACAACAAGAAGATACACCAAAATCTGGTGCTGGAGATAGGTGAGAAGAAGAAGAAGTAGTAGAAAAGGAAAAGGAAGGAGAAATATAGAAGAATATAAAGGTAAAGAAGAATAAGAAGCATACAACTCAGAAGAATAACACCTTGGGGATCCCTCTAAATCTCAAAAGATCGGAAAAAATGGGCAACGAATAAGTCTCTTGAACACAAAAAAAGAGGTGGATGCTACCTTGGCCACACTGAGCACACCTATCAAGCCCAAGATAAATCAATTGAAGTAGGTCCTCTTATAGTTTAAGAGGAGAAAGAGTACTAGGATCAAGCAAGGGAAGCCTCAACCTCCTTCAACAACCCCAATCAAAATTCAAGATTCAACTAGCAATAAAGGAAAACAATTGGGGTTATGGGAAGGAAACATTGAGGTGGCCACCTCCCCCAAAGCCAAGCATAAACAACCTTTGACACTCATGACAAGGCCAAAAACTACAGAATCCATAGCTAAGTAAGTCAACCCAAAAACCACCTTTCTACAAGAGAAAATAGAGTTTCTACAGAAGAGGAGAGAGCTGCTACAGGTAGGGACAAATTTTCTATAGTATCAAGGAAAATTACTAGAGGAAAGGGAAACAACATTACACGAGGAATATGAAGGTCCCAAAGGACTTTAGGGGCCTGAAACACAACCACACCTTGGGTCCTATCATAAATTCATTAATGGAGGGATAATTATACTTATAAAAAATTTTGTTGCCCTCTTCTTTGAGCTAAAAAAGAGAGAGGTATAAATCACATGTGGATGCAAATTAAAAAATCTAAAAAAGTAGAGGATGTGGGCATCATGGAGGAAATAGTGAAACAAATGAGTAAAGAATTAAATGGATTAGGGCTAAAGGAATCAATTGTGGAGGAGAAGTTGTAATTAGAAAAAGAGAGGCTAAGATAGAAACTACAGGAAAAGGAGGTACAAATTGGCACCATGGAATGTTTGTCCATGGAGGCCATCTAATGCATAAAACCATCCATGTCCTATGCCATTTTCCTCAAGGAATAATGGCTACAATTCCAAATTAAAACATTGGAATAAAATGGCTCCCTCCCATTCCAGGATTATAGGAGGTTCATTGAATTTTGTAAGAAGTATGCACTAAGGATAAAGCCAAATAGGTTGAATTCTATATGAAAAGCATGATCCTCATAGACATGAAATTTTGGGATCCCATCTCAATACTGGGCCATGTGCAAATAATGGCATTAGCCTCTTGGCTGAACCATGAAGAAACAAGGGTTGAGGAAGTAAAGGAGCTGATGGCCAAAGAAGAAAGAGAACCCTTATACATCAAAGCAAAGTTAGTGAGCCCCAAGGCTATCATCAGTAACCATAACATCATCTCCATTGATCTTAATTTGGTCATTTATTACATTGAAACAAAAGAAGAAGCTATCCTCCACTTTGAGTACACCTTTAGGTTGTTGGAATTATGAATTATGTGATGTGCTTGATGGAAACCAACCTGATGAGTTGTCCTTGATGACAAACTACTTGATGATTTTGTAACAACCTTGGTGAAAATTTCATGTAATAAAAGTTAATAGAGGAAAAATAATACCACGGATAAGGGACACGCATTCCAAGCTTAATGTTGGGAAAAGAGATCATAGTTGGGATCACTAGATGTATGTTTTGGCTAAAGAAAATTGGCGAAGGCTAAGGAAAAGGCATTGAAAGGCAAAAAATGAATTTTGGCACAATTATTTATGAAAATAAATGAAATTCAGAGAAAAGTAAGGTGAAAGGTCACATGTTACATGTGAGGAGGAAATTGAATGAAAATAGTGGAAAATGAAGAAACTAGAGGCCTCATTGGTAAAAAAGCTTTGAGGATCAGTTAGTAGGTTTCTTAGTGTTAATATTTTGTCATTTCAAGCTAAGAGCTCTCTTATTATTCTCTCTCTCTCTCTCTCTCTCTCTCTCTCTCTCGCTCTCACTCTTAGTCACTTAAATATTTCTTGGAGCACTATAGTTTGGAGCAAAGGGAAGGGAAAGCAAGGAAAGGAAAGGAAAATAAAACAAGGATCAAGTAAAGGAAGGCATGACTCAATCAACTTTAGTAGGAATACTTGTAGGTAAAAAATTTCATGTGTGATTTCCTAACTGCTTTGGAAATGTATGACTTTTCATGTTGTTGTATGGTTCTCATGTTATCAACGGCATGGTTTTGTCGAGTTATGACAATGTAATTCAGCCTAGGCTAGCATTTTTCCAGATGCCATGGTATGTTGGGATGTTATTTCAATTTTTGAGTTTTTGAATTTCCCAAGGGACTTCAAAATCCAAGGTGGATGTGGTCTCAAGGTTCATTCCCAAAGGCCTAGGAATCCCTTGATGAGTTTTGGTGAGATAAATGGTAAATATTGAGGGAGAAATCTCGGTTTAGGGCCTAGTGATCCAAGTTTGGATTGTGGGAAAGCATGAGAGACAAGGAGACAAAAAATTCCTCAAGGATAGTGATGGATTCCAGATGGAATTCTAAGTTTCATTTGGTTTTTATCAGAGCACTCGTTTTGCTGTGATTATCATTTGATGAGTGTGGAGGTGGTTTAGCCTCTAGATTCACTTGGTTGTTCTTGCATTGGTTTTTCTATGAGGTCCCACATTCATCCTTCTAATATGGCACAGGGGTGACTAGATGAAAGAGAGATTTGGTTCAGCCATGTTTATGGTCGGATGGTAGTGGAAGTCCTGAACCTAGTCAGATTTTCCCATCATTAATAAAAGATAAGTTCTCTTAATTTTGCATTCATTTATATGTGGATTTAGTGGCTTTTATATCTCTGATATTTATATGGTTTTATGCTAGTTATAAGCATCATTTGATAACTGCTTTATATCATGGTTATCATATATTTACTTGTAGTTGTTGAATGGATGGACGCAAGACCTAATTGATGATGTAGTAGTGCAATGGAGAAGAAGGTGATCCTTCTAGTTATGATTCGTAAGTTATTCTAGTCATTTATGCTTTGTCTTATATCCTAGACCTGTATGTTGCATTGCTTCCAAGTGTTTGATAGAATGTCAATCTTGGTTGGGGATGCTTAGGGCTAGACCTAAGGTTGATTTTGATTGACCACCATTTTTATCATGTGTTTAATGAATTCTAGAAGTTACAACAAGTTATGGGCGGAGTCTAGGATTCTGGGATAGAAAAGTGGCTTAAATCGTGGGGTTGATGGCACAGAATTAACAATTTTGGTCCATAGTCATTGGCAGGTACGACTGTGAGAGTGATTTTGAGTTTTTGGTCACTTCCTTGTCCATAGCATGAGATTGACTATGGCCTCAGAGCTGCATAATAGTAGTGGGACCCAGGGACATGTTGTCTGACTGAATGAGTTGTCTCTTAAGGGTTCTATTGATGACTTTGGATAAATGTATGTGATATACCATTGATTCCAATTCCCTAAGGTGATATAAGAGGTCGAATATGATCATAGTAGCATCTCTCTATTCGGAATAATACTGGGAGGGAGGGTGAATCAATATTTACAATTCAATAACTTTTCATTTCATAATCATATTTATATATGCTACTTTAATGAAGTGAACTTGCGTGTGCATGCAACTGTTATTAACGAAACCAATGTATATATAGTGAACTCATCATTCAGTTAATTCATCATGTGTTGATATTTAATCAATGCATCAGTACTTTATTAAAATAGTAACTATGTGTAGTAATAAAAAAATAAATCATCATACATAATAAACACACATGAACACCAAGATTTAAGGTGGAATTCCAATGCGAGAGAAAAACCACCTATTGTTGTCATCTTTGTCTTCTTCTAATACAAAGAAATATGTTTACAGTCTTGTACTGGGGTAGATTCATACCAGTATGTAGGCACCCACTTGCAAAAGGCTACAACCTTCTCTCAGTCTCCAGCTTCTACTGGAAGGGAGCTACAACCCCGTAGCTCTTGTACTAGCTGATATTTTTACCAGTACGTAGGCATCTAACTATAGAAGGCTATGCCATTCTCTCTTCCTCCAGGTACAACATTTCATAAATTTTCAGACTAGATACTCCTGGTACAAGACAAAACAATATGAAGGCCACATTTCATCAAATTTTCATACTCGACCAATCAGTAACATTGAATCTCAAACTCAATAATAACTGCAACAACCAACAATCATTCAATCTGAACAGTCAGATTACTGTCACTAGAATGTTGTGTTAAACCCAAAATCCTGCATCATTATCTAGAACTTACTACAACCTCAAAAATCTTATGTCAAAATTTATACGCTACTTTAGTGAAGCCAACCTACGTGTATATGATATTTCCTTTAACCAAACCTACGTATACTTCCAAAATTACTAAATCGTAAAAACCATTGAATCAAAATTGTACCATCCAGTAGCATTCTAAGGATCTATTGTCAAATTACAGAGATCTAAATAGACAATAGCAAAGATCACCCTTCTCACTTAATCAATCAATCAATCAGACTCAATCTCCTTATGCATCTAGTTCTACTTTCAGATCTAAGAAGACATCATTTACATATAATATTAAAACAGCAACACTGATAAGATAGATCAGTCATTTATGAGTAATAGACTTTTCTTTTTGCATATGCTACTTGGAAAAGTCGAACCAACGTTTATATGCGCCTTCACCAAAGTGAACTAGTGTAAGTATATAAAAATACTAAATTAAAACTTCACAATTATTTCATACTTCAATCATACCCATATCATAACATTTATAGGATGAAACATGCACCAGTATTTAGATCTAGCCCAACAATTATTAGATGATACAATGATAAGTCATTTAAGGTCTCATGGTCCTGATCCAACATTATATCAAAAGGTGCACAAGATATTTCAAATCATATCATAACTATAGCCATTACAACATAAGATATACTTCAGATAGAGGTATTTATGAAAAACCCTTTCACTTGCACACTTTGCCCTTTGATCTTCTCCTCCTTATATAGACGTTGCGCTTTCTCAATACCTCAGACTAAAACAATGCTTAGAACCCGTGGTATTGTTGGACGTGATCAAATATCTGTTACTTTGCCCAATATTGTGGGCTAATACCATGGTTTTGATGCTTGGTATCCTTTTAACTTTGATTTTCCATCCCATACATGCTTTTCCTTCTTTGAAAGTGTGTGCATACATATACACTCTTTTCGTTTCGTGAACCCGCATGTATATTCCTCTTGGACAAGGTGAAACTACATATATAGCTTAAAATGAATTAAAACATCCTTTTTCTTCAACTTATTGATTCTGATCTATAGTCCTTTGTTCCAACTTTTCAATCTTCTGTACCATTGCACTATTACCTCTGAATTGACCTCTTACAATGCGAGTTTCCCTTTAACAAATCTAAACTGGCCTGTGAGTAAGTTGCCATCAAGGAGAACACCTGTATCATAATGCCAACAATCTCCCACTTTGGACTTGATGGAAACCATATTGGTCTTTATTATGTCAACCTGTAGAACCTATTAGATATAACAGATGACACCAACATATTCTCCCCCTTTGACATCAAGGGAAAAGGTGGACTAAGATATTATCCCCCTTTGAGATACATTACTTTTTCCATGCTCCCCCTAAATACATGCAAAATCTGAAGAGGTATTTTTCAAAATAGTAACATGACTCTATAACTCAACTATTTGAATATGACCTTCCTATCACCAATGACTCTTACATATATCAATCGTCCAACCAAGTGATGATATACCAAATGTTCATACATGACTGAAAAATTTCAATTATTACATCATCTTTCCCATGCATAGTGGGGGTACAAATTACATCATATGTCCAAAAGGACTCATTAATAGACAATGGCAAAAAGGGACATATTATTATGTCATTGTCCTTTACCTGACCTTTACAACAAATGATATGAATATCTGAAATCATATATGAATTCAACAACCATGATGCTAACAATGTATAATGTTTTTTAAATGATAATGCTCCCCTTGAACCTATGCTACCTGTGCATTGTCAACAAATCATTCATCAAGGCATCTTCATCAGTCAAATAAATAGCAATGAACAGAGCACATCAAAAGGCTTTAACCAATAATTTTAGACTGAACACCCATGTCAGAAACTGATTTTGAATCTGACCCAGTGTTTTTCTATCAGAAAAACACATATGCTCCTGTAGCCACAGAAACATGAATATATACATGACTCCGCTTCATAAAACACGCATATAGAAAACATTCCTCTAGAAACAAGATTTAACAGTAGGATGATGTAGAAACTACTCCCAAATTTTGCATGAGATATTCAAATGCTTCTCTAGGTAGAGGTTTGGTAAATATATCAGCAACCTACTCTTTGGAGGGAACATACTCCAATTTAAGTTTTTGTTCAAGCACATGTTCTCGTAGAAAATGGTACTTAATGGGTATGTTCTTGGTCTTGGAGTGCATGACTGAAATTTTCAAAATACTAATGGCACCTATATTATCGCATAAAATAGAGATAGGTGGAGAGCATGTGATTTGAATATCTTTCAATGTTTTCATCATCGAAAGTAGTTGTCTGCAACAAGATGCGGCACCCACATATTCTTCTTTAGCTGTAGATAAATCAATCAAACTTTGTTTCTTGCTAAACCAAGACACTAACCGTGATCCCATATAGAATGCACCTTCACTAGTGCTTTTTCGATCATCAACATTTCCTACCCAATCCGCATCTATATATGCATGAAGAGTGAGATCCGTATCTTTAGGATACCATAGAATAAAGTCTTGAGTTCCTTGGAGATATTTGAATATTCTTTTTATAGCCTAGATATGTGATTCCTTTGGATTTGCTTGGAACCTTCGAACAATTCCTACTGCATGCATGATATCTAGTCTGGTACCTGTTAGATAAAGTAGAATTCCAATCATAGATCTTTATGCTGGCTGATTCAGTGAAGGTCAGTCATCGTTAGAAATGAGACTACATCATGTTACAATTGGAGTACATATTGGTTTAGAATCTTTCATTCCGTACTTTTTTAGAATCTGCTTGAGATATTTAGTTTGTGAAAGAAAAATGCCATCTTTTGTTTGTTGTACATGCAGGCCAAGAAAATAAGTTAGCTCACCAAGTAAGGACATTTCCAATTCTTGCTGCCTGATAGAAGCAAAGTTCTGACTCATAGATTCTTCATTGCTATGAAAGATGATATCATTAACATAAACAACAATAATTAGTTGTTTATCATTTTCAATCCTTGTGTATAAGTTGTTGTCTGCAGATCCTTTTGTGAAACCCTGTTGTTGTAGATATTTTTTAAGACGATAATGCTAGGACCTTGGAGCTTGTTTTAGTCCATAAAGAGCCTTGTTGAGTTTGCATACAAGTTTTGAATCATTTCCTATGATGAATCCTTTTGGTTGTTCAATATAAACTTCCTCTTCTAAATCTCCATAAATAAATGCAAATTTTACATTCATTTGACACACATTGAAGTTTCAAAAGCTTGAAAGAGAAAAGAAACATTATTATGGTTTCAAGTCTGGAAACAGGTGAAAAAGTTTCTCCAAAGTCTATAATTTATTGTTGAGCATACCCTATACAAAAAATTCTTGATTTTCTTCTAATAACCTCTCCATTTTCATTCAACTTATTCTTGAATATCCATTTTTTTCCTGTAACATTTTTATCATGCAGTCTAGGAACTAATTCCCAATTATCATTCTTTTCAATTAGGTCTATTTCTTCATCCGTGGCCTTAAACCAACATTCATCTTTGATCATTTCATTAAAATTTTGTGGTTCTATGGAGGATAGCAATGCTAGGTAACTGGAAGTTCCCCAAAGAGTTCTTCTTGTCTGTACTCCAAACCCATTTTCTCCTAGAATTTGAGATTTTGGATGATTCTTTTAACAATACATGGATGGAGTATTTTCCCTGCTAGTTGCATCTTCTTCTGATTATTCGTTGGTTTCTTCCTCTATATCATTTTGATTTGATAGGAGAAAGCATTCACCATTTTCCTCATCGTCAGCTTCCTTTGTTGATTTCACCTGTTCCAGATTTCTACATGCTTCATCAATTACTACATCAATGCATTCAACAATTTTTCGAAGTCTCTTATTATAACATTTGTATCCTTTACTTCTAGATGAATAACCAAGAATAATTCCTTCCTCTGCTCTAGGTTCAAAGTTACCAAGTTTTTCATCAATATTTTTGATGAAACATTTGTTTCCAAAAGCTCTGAAGTTTTTTACAGTAGGAGACTTACCGTACAAAAGCTCACATGGAGTTTTATCACTATTTACCCAAAGATTAGCTTTAAAGAATATTTACAACAGTATATGCAGCTTCACCCCAGAAGATGGTAGTAGTTCTAGATTCATCAAGATAGCTCCAGCCATTTATTGAATTGATTATGTTCATTCTTTCCACCACGCCATTTTGTTGAGGAGTTCTCGCAACAATAACTTCTTTTTTATTCCAGCGTTGTTCACAAAAATAAAAATAAAAATAATCTCATATGAATTCTCCTCCCCAATCAGATATGAGAGATTTGATTTTTTGATCTAATTCATTTTCAACTAAAGCGTTGAATGCTTTAAACTTTTTCAAATGCTTCATATTTATGCTTTAGTAAACCAATCCAATACATTCTAGAAAAATCATCAATGAATAAAATGAAGTATTCTTCTCCCTAATGTGACCTTTTCCTTGTTGGCCCACACAAATCGGTATGAATGAGTTCAAGAGGCTTACTTTATGATCCTTCTTTGTCATTGAAATGAACTCTAGTTTTCTTACTGACTTGACATGGTTTATAGATGGTATATTCTGGGATGTTGATATCTAGAATATCATGAACTGCCTTGCGCTTGCATGCTTTCCTTATTTGAGAAAAGCTTAGATGCTCCAATATTCTGTGCCATAACCAGATCTCTTCTATTTTTGTTAGATAGCATTATTGTTTACGTCCTTTTAGTATATATAGATTGCTTGGAGTTCTTGTACTTTTGTTTATTGTCTTTCCTATATCAAGCTCACGAACCAAACATCTGTCTGATCGAAACACAACTTCATTTCCTTGATCACACATTTGAATAACACTAAACAAGTTATTTTTTAAACCATCAACATAAATAACATTTCCAGGTTTAACCTTTTATTCCAAATAAATAGAACCTTTACCCTTAATGACAACTATTGTGTCATTTCCAAAAGAGACGTTATTTTCCTTTTCTAAAGCATTATATGAAAGGAGCTTATCTTTATCATCTATCATGTGTTTAGAGTGTCTACTCTCAATGTACCACTGGTTTTTTGTCCTTATGCAAATAGAGCTATGCCACATCCTTTTAACTAAAATTCCTTCTTTTTCCGTACCTTGGAATTTGATGATGTTTGCTCCTTTTGAATTGTTGGCCAAAATTTTCTCCTGCATTCAGATTCTTCATGACCAAATTATTGCAAAATGAACATTCAATTTCATCTTCAAGAGGTGAAAAGTTATTATAACAATTTTTATTGATTCCTGTCACACTCCTTTGTTTTCATGCTTCTCTAGTCATCATAGCTTTGTAAGCAAGACATTGAGAAGCTTTAATATGACCAAAGTTATGGCATGAAAAACATTGTCCATTAAAGAAGTTTCTGTGATCATAAAACCTTTTGGTATTTTTCACCTTTTGGTTGGTGCTTCTATTGATGTTCATCCTTGAAGTAAAATTAGCATGATCTACCTGAGGAGTACTAGCTAGGCACTAACATACATAAGGCTATGACGTTCTCTCTTCCTCAAGTGACCACGTTTCATAAATGTTCAGACTAGATACTCCTCGTACACAACGACACAATATGAAGGCTATTTTTCATAAAATTTTCGCACTGGACCCATCAATAACATTGAAGCTCATTCCCAATCATAATGACATAAACCAACAATCAATCAATCTGAAGAGTCAAATTACTATCACCAGAACACTATGCTTAGTCTAGAAACCTGTATCATCATCTTGGACCAATTGCAACATCAAAAATCATATGTCAGAATGTATATGCTACTTCAATGAAGCCAACCTGTGTGTATACGCTATTTCCTTTAACCAAACCTACGTATACCTCCAAAATTATTGAATCATAAAAGCATTTGAATCAAAATTGTACCAACTAGTAACATTCTGAAAATCTATTGTCATATTACAGAGATCTAAACATACAACAACAAAGGTGACCCTTCTCGCTTAATCAATCAATCAATGAGACTCAATCTCCTTATGCACTCAGTTCTACTTTCATATCTAAGAATACATCATTGACAGACAATAGTCAAATAGTAGCAATGATCAGATAGATCAGTTATTTCTGAATAAGTGGATTTTCTTTTTCATATGTCACTTGGAAGAGTTGAACCAACATGTATATGTGCCTTCACCAAAGCAAACCAACCGTATAGATCTGAAAATACTAACTTAAAACTTCACAGCTATCACAGACATTAGTCATACCCAAATCATAGCATTTATAGGATAAAGTATGAGTTAGTATTCAGATCTAGCTCAAAAATTATCAGATCATACAATGGTAAGTCAATAAAAGTCTCATGATCCTAATCCAACATTGTATCTGAAGGTGCACAAGATATTTTAGATCATATCATAACCATAGCCCTTACAACATAAGATATACTTCAGATAGAAGTATTCATGAAAAAGCCTTTCACATGCACACTTGGCCCTTTGGTCTTCTCCTCCTTATATAGATTTTATCCCTTCTAAATACCTTAGACCAAAACAATACTTAAAACCTGTGGTATTCTTGGATGGGATCAAATATTTTCTACTCCGCTCAATATTGTGGGCTAATACCATGGTATTGACTCTTGGTATTCTTTTAACCTTGAGTTTCCATCCCATACACGCTTTCCTTATATGAAAGTGGATGCATACGGATACGCTCTTTCTTTTCTGTGAACCCATGTGTATACGTTGCTTTGAGAAGGTGAAAATGTGTATACAACTTAAACTGACTCAAAACATCATTTTTCTTTAACTTCTTAATTTTGATATGTATTCCTTTGTTCCAACTTCTTGATCTTATGTACCATTGCCATGTTACCTTTGCATTGACTTGTTACAATGTTATTTGGCCTTTATAAACTCTGAATTGACTTGTGACTGAGTTTCCATCATAGGACACCACCTGTATCATAATGCCAACAATCTACCCCTTTGGAATTGATGGCAACCATATTGGTGTTTATTACATCAAGCTGTAGAAATTGTTAATATATCAAAACACACCAAGATATTCTCTCCATTTGACATCAAGGGCAAAGGACGAACCAAGATATTTTCTCCCTTTGAGGTATACTATTTTGTTCATGCTCTGCCTAAGTACATGCATAGTCTGGAGAGATATTTTTCAAGAGAATAGCATGACTCTATAACTCAACTATGTGAGTATGACCTTCCTATCACCAATGACTCATACATACACCAATGGTCCAACCAAGTGGGGATATACCAAAGGTTCATAATGACTGAAAAATTGCACTTATTACATCGTCCTTCCCATGCATAGTGGGGGTACAAATTACATCATATGTCCAAAAGGACACATTAATAGACTATGATAGAAAGAGACATATTATTATATCATAGGCCTTTAAATGAACTTTAGAACAAATCATATGAACATCTAAAACCATAGCTAAATTCAGCAACCATGATGCTAATAATGTATAATGTTTTGTGAAGGCTACTCCTCCCCTTGAACCTATGCTACCTATGCATTGTCAACAAATTCTTCATCAAGGCATATTCATTAGTAAAATAAATGGTAATGAAAAAATAATATCATCACACTATAACCATCAATATCAGACTAAACACCCATGTCAGAAAATGATTTTGAACCTGACCCATTGTTTTTCTATCAGAAAAACACATACACTTCTGCAGCCACATAAATGCGTGTATATACGCGACTCTGCTCATGAAAACTGCGTATAGAAAATATTCCTTTGAAAAAATGCATTTAACAGTAGGATGATGAAGAACTATTCCCATATTTTGTCTCAGATATTCAAATGCTTCTCTAGGTAGTGGTTTAATAAATATATCAGCAACCTGCTGTTTGGAGGGAACATACTCCAATTTAAGTTTTTTTTCAAGCCCTTGTTCTCGTAAGAAATGGTACTAAATGGGTATGTACTTGGTCTTGGACTGCATCACTAGATTTTTTGAAATACAAATGGAATTTGTATTATCACATAGAATGGTGATGGGTGGAGAACATGTGATTTGCATATCTTGCAAGGTTTGCATCATCCAAAGTAGTTGTGTGCAACAAGATGCAGCAACCACGTATTCTACTTTAGTTGTAGCTAAAGCCATCGATCTTTGTATCTTTCTGAACCAAGACACTAACTATGATCCCATATAGAATGAACCTCCACTAGTTCTTTTTTGATGATCAACATTTCCTACCCAATCCGCATATGTATATGCATGAAGAGTGAGATCTGTATCTTTAGGATAGCATAGAACAAAGTCTTGAGTTCCTTTGAGATATTTGACTATTTTTTTAACAGCCCGGAGATGTGATTCCTTTGCATTTTCTTGGAACCCTCCAACAATTCCTACTGAATGCGTGATATCTAGTCTAGTACCTGTTAGATAAAGTATACTTCCAATCATAGATCTATATCCTGGTTGATTCATTGTAGGTGATTCAACGTTAGCACTGAGACTAAATCCTATTACCATTGGAGTACATACCAGTTTAGAATCTTCCATTCCATACTTCTTCACAATCTTCTTGAGATATTTAGTTTTTGAAAGAAAAATCCCATCTTTTGTTTGTTGTACTTGTAAACCAAGAATATAAATTAGCTCACCAAGTAGAAACATTTCAAATTCTTGCTGCATAACAGAAACAAGGTTTTGACTCATAGATTCTTCATCGCTATGAGAGATGATATCATCAACATAAACAAAAATAATTAACAGTTCATCATTCTCAATATTTGTGTATAAATTGATGTCTAAAGATCCTTTTTGAAACCCTTTTGTTGTAGATATTTGTCAAGACAATAATACTAAGCCCTTGGAGCTTGTTTTAAACCATATAGAGCCTTTTTGAGCTTGCAAACAAGTTTTGCATCATTTCCTAGAATGAATCCTTTTGGTTGTTCAATATAAACTTCTTCTTATAAATCTCCATTAAGAAATGTTGATTTTACATCCACTTGATACACTTTGAATTTTAAAAAACTTGAAAGAGAAAGAAACATTCTTATGGCTTCAACTCTGGAAACACATGCAAACGTTTCTTCAAATTTTATACCTTCTTGTTGGCATACCATTTACAAACAAGTCTTGCTTTGTTTCTAATAACCTCTCCATTCTCGTTCAACTTATTCTTGAACATCCATTTTGTTCCTGTAACATTTTTATCATACACACTAGGAACTAATTCCCAAGTATCATTCTTTTCAATTTAGTCTAGTTCTTCATCCATGGCCTTAACCCAACATTCATCTTTTCTCACTTCATTAACATTGTGTGGTTTTATGGAGGATAGTAATGCTAGATAACTGAAGTTCCTGCAAGGGTTCTTCTTGTCTATACTCGAGACCCTTTTTCTCCTAGAATTTTAGATTCTGGATGATTCTTTCAGACATACTTGGATGGTTTCTTTTCCTTGTCAGTCGTATCTTCTTCTGATGCTTCATTGGTTTCTTCCTCTATATCATTTTGATTTGATATGGGAAATCATTCACCATATTCCTAATTCTCATCTTCCTTTGTTTATTTTCTCTGTTCCAGATTTATGCATGCTTCATCAATTACTACATCAATGCATTCAACAAATTTTCAAAGTCTCTTATTATAACATTTGTATGCTTTACCTCTAGATGAATAGCCAAGAAGAATTCCTTCCTCTACTATGGGTTCAAACTTACCAAGTTTTTCATCCATCTTTTTTATGAAACATTTTGTTCCAAAATCTTTGAAGTGTTTTACAGTAGGAGGCTTACCATACCAAATTTCATATGGAGTTTGATCACTATTTACTTGAACATTAGCTTTGTTGAGAATATTTATAGTAGTATATCCGGATTCACCCTAGAAGGTGGTAGGAGTTCCAAATTCATCAAGCATAGCTTGAGCCATTTGTTGACCTATTCTATTCATTCTTTCCACCACGCCATTTTTTTGAGGAGTCCTAGCAACAACGAACTACGATTTTATTCCATGTTGTTCACAAAAACAAAAAAAAATCGTGTGATATGAATTCTCCTCCCCAACCAGATCTAAGACATTTTATTTTTAGATCAGATTCATTTTCAATTAAATCTTTGAATGCTTTAAATTTTTCAAATGCTTCATCTTAATGCTTTAGTAAACCAACCATCACATTATAGAGAAATCATGAATGAATAAAATGAAGTATTATTCTCCCCGAGGCGACCTTTTCCTTGTTGGCCCACACAAATCAGTATGAATGAGTTCAAGAGGCTTACTTTCTAATCCTTCTTTATCATTGAAATGAACTTTGGTTTTCTTACTGACTTGACATGGTTTACAGATGGTATTTATGGGATGGTGATATCTGGAAGATCTTGAAACTCCTTAAGCCTGCATGCTTTTCTTATTTCAGAAAAGCTTAGTTGCCCAAATATTCTGTCCATAACCAGTTCTCTTCTATTTTTCTTAGATACCATTTCTTTTTACCTCCTTATAGTATACATAGATTTCTTGGAGTTATTGTACCTTTGATTATGGTCTTTCATGTATCAAGCTCATGAATGACACATTTGTTTGATCAAAACACAACTTCATTTCTTTGATCACACATTTAGCTGACACTCAACAAGTTATACTTTAAACCATCAACATAGATAACATTTCTAGCTTTAACCTTTTCTTTCAAATAAACAAAAACTTTACCCTTAATGACAGCTAGTGTGTCGTTTCCAAAAGAGAGATTCTCTTCCTTCTCTAAAGCATTATATGAAAGGAATTTATCTTTATCACCTGTCATGTGTTTAGAGCATCCGCTATCAATGTACCACATATTTTCTTGTCCTTATGCAAACAGAGCTATGCCACATCTTTCTTACTGAAATTATTTATTTTCCCATACCTTGGAATTTGATGATGTTTTCTCCTTTTGAATTGTTGGCTGAAATTTTCTCCTTCATTCATATTCTTCATGACCAAAGTTATTGCAAAATAAACATTCAATTTCATCTTCAAGAGGAGAAAAGTTATTATAAGAATTTTTCTTGATTCCTGTCGCACTCCTTTGTTTTCATGCTTCTCTAGTCATGATAGTTTTGTAAGCAACATATTGAGTAGCCTTATGGCCAAGGTTATAACATGAAAAACATTGTCCGTTAAAGAAGTTTCTGTGATCGTTAAATCTTTTGGTATTGTTCACCTTTTGTTTGGTGCTTCAATTGATGTTCATCATTGGAGTAAAATGAGCATGATTTACGTAAGGAGTACTTTTAGGATTTTGTTGAGGGTTGATGCACTCTTCACTGGTCTTTGTTGCATCAAGATAGCTTATGGTGATGACTGAAGGATTTTCTGATTGGGATGTTTCTCCAGCATATCCAAGACCAGTCTTTATAACAGTAGAACACTGAACCTTGATGATTTCATCTAAAGTTTTTTATCCTTTAGCAAATATAAGATTAAGAGATTTTATCTTCTCAATTTCTTTTCTTAGACCCACTACTTCACATTCTAATTTTTCATTTTTCTTTTATCATTCAGTGAGTTGATGTGTCAAAGTGTCTATGACCATATTCTTTTCTTCTAAACATATTTTAATCTGAGTGATTTCTTCAAGAAAATAGTCCTCTTCTAATGCATCCATAAAATCATCATTGTCATAAGCCATGAGTAGTTTTAAATATTGTTCAAATTCATATTCATCACAATTATACAATCCATCACTATCTTCACAAGTATAATAACTTCTTGTATTAACAAACTATTTTCTATTACCCCTTTCAGACTCCTTTCCCTTTTCATGATTATCTTTATGAGGGAATTTAGCAACATAATGACCAACTCTACCACAAGAAAAACATTTGAATGGAAGCTTACCTCTGAATCTTTTGGAACCCGATTGAAGCTTCTTTACAAAGTTTACCTCATCTTCTTCTAAAATATATCATGATTCCTTGAGATCTTCCTTTCATTTTCCCATTGTTGAAGCTTTGAAAGTAGCTTCTCTAATATCTGATGGGCCTCCTTTCCTCATTTCAAAGGAAGTTAAAATTCCATGAAGTTGAACAACAATAATAGATTGAAGATCTTACTTTTCTTCTATGGTAGATACTTTTGTCTCAAATTTAGAAGACAAAGATCACAAAATTTTCTCTACTAAAGTAGCCTTCTTTATTTCTTCATCTAGATTCTTCATACAATTTACAATCTCATATACTCATAAAAAGTAACTAGAAATAATTTCATCACTATGCATCTTAAGAGTTTCATATTGAATTCTAAGAGTTTGGAGCTTAGCACATTTTACCTAGGAGTCCCCTTCATAGATTTGAATAATTTTGTCCCATATTTCTTTGGTTGTCTTCAGCTGCATGACTTTGATGAATTCTAATTCTAACAAACTTCCCAATAAATTATTGAAAACTTTGGCATTGGTTTCATATAACTTCTTTCCTATTGTATCTATAGGTATTTCTGCTAGAAATTGGTATCCTCCTTCCACAATTTCCCAAACATTAGCTCCAAGCGACTGAGGATAAGCTCTAGATTTTATATTCCAATATACTAAGTTATTTTTGTTAAAGATTGGTGATTTGATAGATCCCATGCCTTCGTGGTTGTTCATCTTAAGGGATCTCCCTTCAAGTGATCAAGCTTCTTTTGAAGGACCTGCTCTGATACCAATTGTTGGGAATAATATTGGGAGGGGGGGTGAATTAATATTTACAATTCAATAACTTTTAATTTCATAATCAAATTTACATGCGCTACTTTAGTGAAATGAACTCACGTGTGTGTGCAACTACTATTAAGGCAACCAACACATATCCATTGAACTTATGATTCAGTTAATTCATCATGTTTTGATCTTTAATTAGTACATCAGTAGTTTATCAAAATAGTAACTATGTGTAGTAATAACATAATAAACAATCACACATAATAAACACACATGAAAACCATGATTTAAGGTGGAAACACAATTCCGGAGAAAAACCACCTGTTGTTGTCATCTTTGTCTTCTTTTAATTTAAAGAAAATAGGTTTACAATCTTGTATTTGTGTAGACTCATACTAGTGCGTAGGAACCCACTTCTAGAAGACTACAACGTTCTCTCATTCTCCATCTTCTACTGGAAGGGAGCTACAACCCCCTAGCTCTTGTACTAGTTGATATGTTCACCAATATGTAGGCATCGACATACAAAACACTATGACCTTCTCTCTTCTTCCAGGGACCACGTTTCATAAATTTTCAGACTAGACACTCCTGCTATACAACAACACAATATCAAGGCAACGTTTCATCAAATTTTCACACTGGACCCACTAGTAACATTGAATCTCAAACTCAATAATCACTACATCAACCAATAATCAGTCAATATGAACAATTAGGTTTCTATCACCAAAACACTGTGCTAAACCCAGAAGCCTGCATCATCATATAGAACCAACTGCAACCTAAAAAAGCATATGTCAGAATGTATACGCTACTTCAGTGAAGCCAACCTACGTGTATACGCTACTTCATTTAACCAAACTTGCATATACCTTCAAAATTACTGAATCATAAAAACCTCAAACTCAAAACTATACCAACCAATAACATTCTGAAGATCTACTGTCCAATTACAAAGATCTAAACAAACATCAACAAAGGTCACCCTTTTCACTTAATTAATCAATCAATGAAACTCAATCTCCTTATGCATTCAGTTCTACTTTCAGATCTAAGAAGAAATCATTAACAAACAAGAGTAACACAGTAGCACTGATAAGAGAGATTAGTTATTTCAGAATAACAGGATTTTCTTTTGCATATGCTACTTGGAAGAGTTGGAACAATGTGTATATACGCCTTCACCAAAGTGAACCAACATATAGATCTGTAAATACTAACTTAAAACTTCACAACTATTCTAGACTTTAGTCATACCCAGATCATGATGTTTATAGGATAAAAATGTGTTAGTATTCAAATCTAGCCCAACAATTACCAGATCATACAATGATAAATCATTTCAGGTCTCATGATCCTGATCTAACTTTGTATCAAAATTCACACAAGATATTTTAGATCATATCATAACCATAGCCCTTACAACATAATATATACTTCATATGGAAGTATTCATGAAAAACCCTTTCACTTGCACACTTGGCCCTTTGATCTTCTCCTCATATAGATTTTGGTCTTTCTCAATACCTCAGACCAAAACAACACTTAAAACATGTGGTATTCTTGGATGAGGTCAAATATCCATTACTCCACTCAATATTGTGGCTAATATCATGGTATTGACCCTTGGTATTCTTTTAACCTTGATTTTCCAACCCATACATGTTTTTCCTTCTATGAAAGTGAGTGCATGCATATATGATCTTTTTGTTCTGTGAACCTAGGTGTATACACTGCATGGACAAGGTGAAACTGCGTATACAGCTTAAACTAACTTAAAATGTCTTTTTTCTTCAATTTCTTGATTCTGATTAGTAGTCATTTGTTCCAACTTCCTAATCTTTTCTACCATTTCTCTATTACCTATGAATTGACCCGTTAGAATGTGAGTTTCCCTTTATCAAATCTGAACTGACATGTCAGTGAGTTGCTATCGAGGAAAACACCTGTATCATAATGCCAACACTCTCCTCATGTTTACCCTGGTTGGTGTGGTTACTTTGGGTAGAAATAGGAGGGGGTGTTACAGAGTGATCTCAAAGCATGGTTGCGCTCTCCTTGGGTGAAGGTTCTTGGTCATCCATGCATGTTAGCTGCATGTGTGTCCCTTACACTTGCATTCCATGTGCTTGTTGCATTGCATAATGATTGATCATGGTTGTAGTAAAGTTGTCATGAGGAACTTGAGGTTTATTTTATGGAATGGATCATCAAGAGTATATGAATGGTTATATATTGTTATATGACTCTTACATGTTGTTATATGTCACTTGATTACATCCTTGTATGGTAGGTTTCATTTTTGTAGCTTGATTACATGTATTAGTCTTGTAGATTGGTTACAAGTATTGATTTCTTATGCTCAACTACATGAGTTCATGCATATGTGTTATTCATTAGGCATTGCTTATGCATGTTGATGGTTGCATATGGAAATGTGTAAAATGGATTAAAGGTTGTTGTCATGCATGAGTTCATGGTTTGTGAAGTTGATATGGTCATGCATGATGGTATTCATTATATTTATGCATGAATAGTAGGTCAAACATGCCTTTTGAATTCATGGTATGTAATTTAGGTTATCAAGGTGATATTGGTATGTTATGCCGCTAATGTGTTGGCTGGGATAGAGCAGGAGATAGAGATCATCATAATGAAGTTGTAGCATTGAACTTTGGGGTAAGAGTAGATTGCCATACATGTATTGTTGTTTGGCATGTAGGTATGTAAGTCAAGGAATGTTATATGCATTAGGTTCATATACATTAGGTTTATGTAGATGTATTTTGATGTTATTGTTACATTCATGATAGATGTTAGTTGATTAGTGTAGTTATATGCACATGTGTGGGATAGTGAAGAATGATAGTAACATGTAGTTGTATGCATTGCTATTTTTGTTTTATATTAGATAACCTAATGATTATTTTATATGTTGTTGATGAGCATGATAGGTTAACTTGTTTTGGTTATATGCTTGTAACTTGATGATTAGGGTTATTTCATTAACATCTTGATGTTGTATGAATCATGCTAAATTGGTTCACATATGCAGATGGTTAGGATTATGACATTCAGGTATGAGCCGACATATTTATGAGATGGTGTTGTAGTAATATAGATTGAGTTTGCATATGTGTATATGATACTTGTGTATGAGTTATGATGTAAACATGCTAGCTAGTGACTATTTGAATATCATTATCTTATTTATTTTTGGCTTAATATATTATGAAGATATATTGTGCTAATATGGATTTATTGTGTAAACAAGATTTCCTCCCCTGAGATACATTAAGGTATGAGTTTGCTTACATCACATACTTGGTGTTTGACTGTATCATTATGTCATCTATTGGGTTTTTGAGTGTTTGGTGTCTATTACGTCATCTAGTTGATTTATTTAACATGGTATGGTTGCAAGTTGGTGCAATGTTTGATGAATTGCATAATATGAGTACCTGCTTAAATGATATTGTTTTAAGATGATTGTACTAACACATATATGTTGAGACATTGATATGTATTTGTGTGTAAGTAGGTGATAGTTGTAGAATTATGTCCAATAATTGTGAATTGACTACGGATTATGACATGATTGTTACTCCTACTGAATCTTGATTTCAAATTGATAGATATGATTGTCTTCATATTTGGAACATGTGGTTGACATGTGTGACCAATTACAGGGTAACATGGTAGGTATTAGCATGACAAGGTAATAGTTGATGTGTTTACATAACTAACAGTTGGGTGATGTGACGTTACATGTTGAGATATGGTCCCTAGGGTCAGTTTTTGGGTTATTTTAACCCAATTTTGTAAACAATGTAAACTCTCCATGAAATGTGGATGCAAAGTGTGCAGTTAGATAGGAGTTAAAGGGGTTTCAGCCCCTTGTTTGGGTAAGTGATAGGTCAGTTGTTGAGACTCAACCATGGTCTGTGGACCATGGTATTGTATTGAAGAAAGCTATATGTAGTTGAGTACTAGTGAGTCTTAGGGATGAATTTCAAAAAATATTGTTGGTTTGGGCAAGTGCTAAGGTAGGAAAGCTCTGTTTCCTGTACTTAGGTGAAAGGGGAAGGCTCCTGCAGCTGAGTGTGTAGGAGGCCATGGTAAGTCTATCGCTGAGTGTGTGGACACCTGAAGTTGAGTGCGTAGGGCAGATAAGTCTGTAAATTGAACACTCGAACTGAATAAAGATTGATTTTGAAGAAATATATTGCATCCAAGTATCATTGTTAATTCTTCTATATTATGTTTTGTCACTCTATAATATTTTTTCTATGGAATAATGTATAAATGCTATGGGTATCTACTAAATCCATCAAATTTATATGTGTCTTAAGTAATTTTCTTTGCTCGTGAAGTTAAGAGTTAATTCTGTTATGATTTATGATGAATTTGGTAGATCTACACAAAGGCAAATGTAGGGTTATTAATTAGTGTGTGAAAGTGGATGGTTTTCCTCTTTAGGGTCTGTAACGACTGATCACAGACCTTTGGAAAGGTCTAGAACCCATCTCCTTAGAGTTACAGTATAGGTCATAGAAGGATACCGATTTGTGTGAAGGAATATCAGAGCTACAAGAGCTTAAGACTGCTTATCACACTGTTTCTAGATGCAGAAACTTGGTTCTAGCATCACCCAACACTACTTCGGGTGAGACTGCATCCTACGCTATGCAGGCTTTTGCCAAAAGGGCCAGCAGTTAGGGTTTTTTGGTTGGCATGAATGACTCTGAACCTAGGTTAGGCGCCCTTAAGCCAACAAATGGTTCTGTTGTCAGGACCGAGATCTATCCAAGAGATGTACAATAAATGGTTTCGTATGAGAAAAGAGATTGACAAGTGGATTGATCAGAATGGGCATGCATTCATGAGTCAAGACAACAAGAGCCCTAAATTTTCCAAGGAGAAGTGGTTGTAGATATTTTTGTATAGAGATGAGACTGATGTGTTCTTATGTTTCTTCCCTGAAGAACTACATGAATGGTTGTCTAAATTAGCTGGTAGTCAACGCATGTGGAGGCTTAATGTCCTATAGTGTGGACTCCTAAGCTGTTGTGACGTCTGGAAGCATCGAAAAGAAATATCACACGGTTTTTGGATCATTGGATTGATCGCACATTGGGAAGCTTTGTGAATTATTTCACGATCGATGGGAATATCAACTATAATGAAGCAGAATGAATGCTCTTTAAAGGACCATAAGGTAAGTATCTAAAATCATTAAAGACTATGATTAAAATGTTCTTATGTGAAAAGAGGGTTGTGCAGTTACATTGATGGTTTGGGCTATGTGAAGTGGAAGATTCTTTCGAAGAGATGGTGTTGGACGGATAAATCGATCTTGTGGACGAGGCCAATCTCCCTAGTATCAACAAATATCTAGCAACAAGCAGGACAAGCAAATATACCTTTCTCTAAACATATTATGATTCATTCTTAAAAACTAAAGAGGTGTTTAGACCCTACCTGAAGTCCAACGCTAGTTTGTGGCAGCCATGCTTCAACCGTCCAAAAGAGTTTCCTTTAGAGAACTTGAAATCACAAACAAGCACACATCAAATAACACCTACATAGCTAATATAATAAATCATGTTCATCATGGAGATCAAGGAATCCATGAAATAAACCATAAAACACAACTTATTGAGAAAAATAAACTTGATTGTATTAACTTTGAAATAGAAGAACTTTACAACCTTTATTGCCTTGATGTTGTACAAGCTCTTCCCATGGTCAAAATAGGAATCTCCTCTACTTTGAAAAGCCTCACTCTCTTCCAAATGAGATAAAAAAGGTATGTAATCTCTCCTCTCAAAATCTCAATTAGGAAGACTAAGTTCCAGTAGCATTTCACCTCAAAAATATTCAGCTTTCAACCTCTTCAGTAACCAG
The DNA here is from genome assembly GCA_000404065.3 of Pinus taeda. Taxonomy (NCBI): domain Eukaryota; kingdom Viridiplantae; phylum Streptophyta; class Pinopsida; order Pinales; family Pinaceae; genus Pinus; species Pinus taeda. The sequence continues at coordinate 159,640 of APFE030828423.1, forward strand.
CACAATGCTTCATTTTATAGTGCAAAGGAAGGAGGTTACAGGTCCACCTATGAAGGGATAAAGTTCTCCTTCAAAGGGATAATCTCCTCACATCAAGCGATTAGCTCCTTAAGGTATGGGAGGCATGAACCTTTAAGGAGCGAACTTGCCACCTCAAGGTTCCCTCTAGAAGCTTCAAAAATGACTCAAACTGAGTTTTTAAGAATGTACTTACGCCTTTTTAACTCTTACAGGGGTCCGCACCCATAACACAAAGACAGAGCAGTTAGGTGCACAGTGAACATTACCATTAGGTGCGAAACCACAGGTAATGCTAAGGGAAAGTGCCGAACCAGAGTTTTAGATATTTTTACGGACTTTCTCTTATTTTCAAGGCTTGATATGAAGAATTGATGTTTAATACTTGCAAAGGAGGAAAGTATGAGTGGTGATAGACTCACACAGATTGTAGAATGTCAAGGTGACAATTTTTGTGCAACAAATTGCCCCCTAGAGTGTGAAGTCTATAATAGATGAGGATAGCATTTGTCATCTAAGAAGAGTGAAGTACTTTATCATTTCAAGGATCATCCTGTGGACACCTCAGTCAGAACCTGTAAAAATATTCAATGCACAATATATATATGTGAATATATAATGGCTGAGGTAGGCATTCCCATACTCAAATCAAAACTGACTAGAAAACTAACTAAACTACTCTGATATAGGACTAATTTTGTAATACATCATGAGTATAGACATATGTACACACAGTATGGGCACAACCATATGTTTAAGAATAGTCCACTGTATAATGAATAACAAAATTCCTCGTAGCCTGGATGGTAGAAACTAGATCCACGGTCTTGATTTTTGTTTCCCAAACTAGTATGATTCTATCCATATGAATGAATGTATCGAAGTCGAACATGGTAGAAACCACTTGATTACCAGTCAATGATGTGAACTATTAACAAGTGTGAGAGAACCCACCAGTAATTTCAATGGCTCTCAAAGTACTCAGTACAATCCATGAAATGTGAATAAATGAGTTGATGTTGAACAAGTCATAGAATCCCTTGATCGAAGGCCAGTGATGCAACCTGTCATCGAAGGCAAGAAACCTGCCATTAGGGCATGCAGATTCCAAGGTACTGACGATTTCTAGCTCATCTTTCTAGATAATGAGTTGGAGTCGATAGAAAGCAATCTGCCATAGGCAAGCCCAGAACACGAAATCATAGATCAAGTTTTGAAGAAATATATTTGGCAAGGACTAACTCAGGGATGGTCAAGATGGATGCAAGATATTTTGCAAATGAATGGTTTATTTGAACTGACCTCTTGAATAGATAACGACACTGCAGATTGTTTGGTGACAATTGACCCAAAGCTAATACCCAAAAACTGGCTGAAGACTTTGAATATGGTTTGATTAACTGTTAGGCAAAGCATTTCCTAACTGAAACAAAAAGTGTATTGTTCAAAAGTGGTTAATTGCTTTTCTAAAACACAAAGTATAACAAACAGGTTCATTTTTCTCTGTTTTCCCCCACCATTTCTGGCAAGTACCTCTTTATTTTTTGGCAAGCTTGAGGAGGATAACGTTTTCTTGATTATAAGCTCATCCTTTGGATGAGTCCAACTTAGTTTAAAATTCAAACCCTAAGAAGGAGTGGTCCATTCCTGTTTAAATTTGAACAAGTCCTTTACTGTTCAATTTTAATGAGTCCAGTATAGGAGAAACTCGATGTTTTTCAATTTTAGGGAGTCAAAAGAAAAACTTAAGAAAACTCCATGGTTGTACTTTTTCGTAAATTTTTGTCTCCCAAGCTCGAAAATGTATAAAATAATACTTGAGAGAACCGCTTGACCATTATGATCAAGGATTACTTTTTGTAATTAGTGACTTTGATCTGAAAAAGAAAAAAAGCGATCGAAAACACGTCATTTTATAACCAATATCGAAATTGAAACAACAAAATTCTGATGATCTTTTCATGTTTATACGGTCAGAAAAGAGCTTAAAAATGACTCCAATGTTTCTTTTTTTTGTAAATTTTGGAAGAGTCCGAGAAAGTGAAAAAGTATGCTCTTTTCTGAAAATGATCAATTCTCCCTGAAAATCCAATATTCTGCACAAAAACTCAAAACATTACTCATACCTGTTTAAAATAAATAAAAATGCATTAATAATTATCCTTTTAAAGTGAAAAATAAACAAATTAAAAATTCATTTATTTATCCTTGTATGGTAGGTTTAATTTTTGTAGCTTGATTACATGTATTAGTCTTGTACATTGGTTACAAGTATTGATTTCTTATTCTCAACTCGCAGGTGCAGACCCCTTGAAATAAGGCTTTAAAATTTCAAATTTTTTCATTTCCGTGCGACGATTTTGAACTAAATTGTTCTAATCCACCTTTTTTGCAATGTAGGATATACAAAATGCTCATTCGATGGGAAGGCGAGCATGAAGATGTGGATCTTACTGCATTAATTCATCCACCTACAATACAAGAATTAAAGGCATGCAGATTATTTAAATTATGGTCCATACCCGACATGAGGGCTTAGGTAGACTTCCTGCGATGGTTGGTAGACAGGTGGAGCACACAAGACTAGTGTTTCATGATTGGTGGCCATCGGCTCAAAATTGAGCTAGAGGACATTTATTTCTTGACTAGTTTACCCAAGGGAGGTGAACGATTATCTCTATTCGGGACTAGGCCAGGTGGCCAGTCTGTCGCTAATCTCTGATTAGAGTTTTGCAATGACCAAACAGAGGACAAATGGATAGATATTAAAACTAAACTTAGAGTTGTTGAATTTATTGTCACCAAACTATGCGGGAGTGCAGCATTGCATGTAGCTACCGGATCCCAAATGTGGATGGTAGTAGACTGTTACCAAGGCACCATCTTCAACTGGTGCGAGGCTGTGTTGGCAAATGTAAAAGGCCAACTGACTAGAGCAAAGAACGGACAACTAAAAAAATTTGGATATGGTTTCTTGATTATGAGCTTTGGTCTAGAGAGGGTCCCTATGTTGGTCCCACAATAGCTTTCCATTGAGGCTGGACTTCCCCGAGAGCCTAGGATTATGCGATGGGTTGCAGTGATGGCCTGTCATCTTGAGGAGGGTTCAGAGGTTGTCTGATTTTCACCTGAGTATTTTCATTGGTTGAGGAACCAACTTTTCATGATTCAGGATTTTCCATATGCTGGGATGGATTATCGTGGTGATCCAGACATGGCTCTTCCACCAGGAGAGCAATGGGATGATTCAAGTAAAATCATTTTCAACACTTCCTAAATTTTAAACTATTTTTTTTTTAAATCGTCCAAAACTGACAGTAAATTTTTTTAAATGAAATGTGGGTCCACAACAACCAACCACTCTCCAACCCTATGAGAGAAGAAACCCAGCTGCAGCAACACCGGCCCCACAGGACAAATCCACATAGACACTGACCGAACTAGAGAATCATCTAGAGCGTTTGGTAGCAGATATTCCAAAGACTAGTATAGATGATATTCCACTTAGGTTACAACACTTTGTGATTGGGATCACAGGACCTTTTAGGAGGTTTCTTTGTAGGGTGGCCCAAGTAGTGGTTTCTTATCGTGATCATCATCAGGGATAGGATGATCGCCTTTGTAGACTCATATGACATTTTATGTCTTTTTGTACTATCATTTTTGCCGATCATAAGGTGTTTTTCAACCTATGATCGAAGACAATGTATATTTGACACACTTCTATGCTATGATATATCACTATTACTGGCTACCTTGTATAACATTTTATGGAATGTTTTTAAATTTATTGTCTTCATTATCGCAAATGTCTATTTAACATTCGAGAAGCAACTGTATCTGGTAATGTATTTAAATATCTTGGAATATGCTGATATTCAATGTAGTCAAATTCACGTTCCAAGAGATGAACTCTCAAAACAAATCTTAATAACACTAGATTTCTAATGGCATAAACTGTGTTGAGTTGTAATATAATGAGTTCAGAATCTAACCTAACAATCAAACTCAGAATCCCAATGAGATGGATTGAGATAATAACTCAATCACTGCACTATACTCTGCAATGTTATTCGTTGTTTGACCGAGGCTTACCCCATGCATAGATACTAAGTCATCAGACGATGAATAGATAACCCAAGCTGCGGAAGAAATGTTCCATGTACTATGACAAGCACCATCAGCAAAACCAATGTATGTTTGAAGAGACGTCGACACCTGCAATATCAAGAGTAAAATCAAGATAAGTAAGAATAATGATAAAAACACTCTCTAAACTAAGCACACTTTCTAATCTAAAACACACGAACTTAGAAAGGAACTAATCTAACAAAAAATCTCCACACCAAAATTTAAGCATAATATCTTTTCAGATAAAGTTCTGGGTTTACCTAAAGAGACATCGTCAAAATCTACCAATTCATAGGCCCATTTTGCCAGCTTTCACTTAATGACATAAGGACCATGCCACATAGGTACAAATTTTCCAACCCCTAGCTTATCGTTTTCTTGATCGTATAGTAAAACTAGGTCTCCTTTCGAAAAATTACGAGGTCTAACATTTTGGTCGTACTGAGCTTTTATTCGTTTTGCATGAGTCTCGATTGCTAATGCAACATCACGTCGATTCTCATCTAGATGAGGTATATACAACAAACATTTCTCCTCTTCGGAAGTGGCTGGGAGTAATTCTATGGCTATTTTCAATGAAGGAATTTCACATTGAATGGGTAACACTGCTTCCAACCCGTAAACTAGTTGAAAAGGAGTGAAACCAGTTGATGTTTTTACTAAGGTTCGATATGCCCAAAGCATTGAAAATAACATGTTATGCCAATTCGACCAATGAATACCAATGATTTGTTGGATCATAGTGACTAAAACTTTATTGATTGCTTCAACCAGACCATTAGCCTGTGGGTAATATGGAGTAGAACTATCGTGGCGCAGGCCAAGCTGATCTACTAGTTCAGTCATCATGATGTTTCGAAAATGACTTCCATGATCAGTAATAATAGCTTGAGAAACACCGAATCTAGCAATTATATGATTGAAAACAAAAATTGTAGCAGTTTTTCCATCTGCTGAAAATGTAGGCATCGCCTCCGCCCACTTAGTAAAATAATCTACCGCAAGGATGATATATGCATGCCCCCCGGCTGAGTGACGGTTACATGTAATAATGTCAATACCCCACTTTGCGAAAGGACCGACAACAATAATAGGGTGGAGAGGAGCAGGTGGAACACACATCTTACGATAAAAAATTTCACAATTGTGGCATTTTTGGACTGCATAGATACAATTTTTAAATAAGGACAGCCAGAAATAACCAGCGCGCAATATTTTTGGGTTGTGGCATACCCAAACATATGACTGCGACATGCTCCAGAGTGACATTCATTCAAAACCTTTTCAGCTTCTTCATGAGTTAGACAATGTCGAAAAACAGAAGCCGCCTCACAACGATAGAGTGTATCTCCAATAATATTGTATTGTTCGGATTGGAAACGTATTTTCCTTCGCTGAGATCATGAGATTTCAGGCCAAAAAGATTGGGTTTGGAGACAAATAATTATATCTCCATACCATGAATCAAGATTACTGATAAGAAATAAGGATTCATCCACAATGGGTTCTTCTGCCACAGTTTCAATATCAGTATGCGGGAAATCACACGTCAATTCTACAAAAACCAAAGATTTCTTTGCCTTGGATTTTAAAATTCCAAGTCAAATTTCTGTAGGATAACTATCCATTTGGAATACTTTCACCCTAGCAATTGTTTGGTCAAAATATACGTCATACGGTTACAATCAGAAATTACCGTGGTTTTGCGTAATAAGATGTAGTGACGAAATCTTTGGATAGCTTGAACAACTGCTAAGGCCAATTTCTCCACATGCGAATATTTAAGCTCAGTCGGATTCAGAGTTTGAATAAGATAGTAAATCACATGTTCATTGTTGAATTCATCTTCCTGAAATAAAACCATCCCAATGGTGGAATGAAAAGTGACGAGGTACAAAAGGTAATCCTGGTTGTAGTTTGGAGGATGCAATAACGGTGCATGGGTCAACACATGTTTAGGTGCATCAAAAGATTTGTCAGCTATCTCATCCAAAAAGAATGGAGTATTCTGTTTCAACTACTTGGTAAAACATTTCATTATCTCGGCGTATTTAGGAATGAAATGATGTAAAAAGTTTTCTTTCCCTTGCAAACTTTATAGTTGGCGAAGAGTCGAAGGAGGAGGTATTTTGACAATAGCTTCAACCTTTGAGGGATTGACACGAATGTCGGCTTTTGAAACAATAAATCCTAGTAAATGACCCGTTTCTATACAGAAAACACATTTGTGTGGATCAACCTAATTCGATAATGCCCACATCTCATAAATATTGCTAGTAAATGAGTGATATGATTGGCTCTATGTAATGAATGAGCAGGTAAATCATCGAGATAAGGCTGCACAATGTGCTTGATGTCATGAAATGCATAAGACATAGCACTTGGAAAAGTTGCTCCGATGTTCTTCAATCCAAAAGGTAATTTGCATCAAGCAAATGTCCCCCATGGACAAATGAAAGTCGTTTTAGGGTGATGAGTAGGGATTATGTTGATTTGATTGTAACCAGAAAAACCATCCATAAAGGAGAAAATTTCACTCTCGGCACAATCATCAATAATTTTATCAATATAGGGGGTTGGATAGTTGTCTTTAGCTCGATTAATATCCCTATAATCGATACATATTTTTATGATTCTTTTCTTTCGGTTAACAAGAACAACATTTGATACCCAATCCGTTAAAGGAACTGGATAAATGAAACCTGCTCGAAGTAATTTCTCAACTTCAGCTTTAATAGCAATAACTTTTCTTAGATGTATCTGACGCAAACGTTGCCGGACAGGTTTAACATCCAGGTAAGTTTTAATTCCATGGACAACAATTGATGGATCGATTCCTGGAATTTCTTCATATGACTAGGAAAACACGTCACAAAATTCTTGAAATATGGCTTTATAAGTTTGGATTTCATCGTCCGTACAGGAAGCACCTATATGAATGTTTTCAATAATTCTAGGTTTAACTGAAATGTCAATAGTAACCGTTCGAGAGATATTTCCCAAATTCAACTTAGAATCAGGATGTTGCAATGGATTCTATGGTTCTTTGACATAGTCAGCTGTAAAAATAGATGAGAAATCATTTTCAAAATGATCAAGCTCAGGTAAAAACGAAGATCGATGATGAAGATCTTCCCATGGTAAATCATCAATAGACAAAAGTTCACGAATCTGCCATTAGTATGAACAGGGTCAGAAAATGTTGTTGAAGCTGAGGTTGATACTGAAAGTGATTCCCCATGGACCACATTCATTGGATCAGATTTGTTTTAACAAGAGTTGGAAAACGATTGTACAACCTGATATGCAATTTCAAAGGGACTCAAAGGCATCATGTCACCAAATGAGTCCACCTCAGAATCGGAAGGTACGTCCCAAGGATCATCAAAAGGAATAGTGTTTGATGAAATCATATGAATAGCTGCAAAAGAAGGCAATACGTTAGGAGGAGGAAAAGAAAAAGTTCCTAGTAAACCAGAATATTTAATCAAACCTACCCCAACATCCTTGTAAGGGATAGTTGTTTTATTGACATGTTGAATACTATTAGAAGAGGCTAGGTCAGATGAAAAATAAGTCAACTGGTCTAACGATCTTTCCATTATGAGGAAACTTGATAAGCCGAAAGACTGATGAAACAATAGCAGTCATAGCATAAGACCAACTGCGACCCAGCAGAAGGTTGTAATCTAGAGGGGCATCAACCACTTCCACATCTAGATTTACAGTTTTCCTTCAACCCCTATAGGTAAATCCTGCAAAATACTAAAAGGATGAAACCCTCAGCCACCAAAAGCCTTTAGAATTGTTGGGGATTGATTGAGTGTAGGAGAACCAATCGATCTCCAACACTAAATCGACTTAATACACGTAGAAGCTCCCTCATCAATCACAGTCCCAAAGCAAGGTCTATTTTTGACTAACACTGGAATTTGGAAAGCCATTTTATGAAGTAGGTGAGGTGTACTATTCTCTAAATTGAAGATTATAAGGTTCAAATCCCGAATATAAATAGCTCCTATAGTAGACGATAGTAATCTATGATGTGCTAGGCATGATTGCAACACCTCCAAAGCTGACATTACTGAAGGGGAAATAGCTAAATTTTCAACAATGTTATAGTTCTGAGCAGCTCTCGCATATGGATTGAAAGCTGACTTCTGAAGTATACCTTTAGCAGGTGGTTTGATTACTAAGTTTGGATTCGGTTTCTCGATCTGTAGTGGATAAGAACCAGAAGGAGTTGAAGTTGATGGGTTTGAATTAAAAGATTTTGCTTCCTTACCACAAACAAGATTTTTACTACCATAATCTTTCAATCGCGTCACAATCCTAACATGGGACATCATCATAATGGGTTCTTCTGAGGCATTTGAGGAAGAACCTATCATCTTACTATCTTGACTAGGAAAAGGATCCTTCAAGACAATAGGCGTTTGAGAACTTTTGACAATTTTTGAAACCTTAACGCGATGTGGGCAGTCTCTTGTAAAATTCTCTTCATCACAAACGAGACAAGGATAGCGAGGTTTACTTTCCTTGTTAGTAGATTCGTTTTTATGTGATTTCTCTTTTGAGTTTTGTTTATTTTTCTTCTTCCCCTTCTTTTTACCACTAGATTTCGATTTGGCCGTAGAAGATTCTATGACATGGACATCGGTAGGAATTTCAGCAGAAGAGTCTCCTGTCGAGGAATCTGGTAAAGTTATAATAGGAGAAGAATTATTTGTAGGTTTCTTCTTGCTTTTGTTACTAAATGAACCAATCATACCATCAGTAGCATGAGACCTTGAAGGAGTTGTCGTTATTTGATTTTGTTTTGCAAGGTCGGGGATTTTTTCATGTAAAGTACCCGACTGCGTATAAACAAGGTCAAGGTACTAAGCTTGAGCAATTACTTTCTCTTCAGTAATAACTCCTGCCTTAGCTAAATCCTTAGTTATTTTAGGTAATAATGATTTAACAAACCATTCTTCCAAAATTTGATTTGGAATAAAAAAAATTCACTAAACGTCGTCGACGTTGCCATTCATGAATATGATCTTAAATATATGTGGACATTGACTGTTTTAATGAAGTTAATAATTCCATGCCATTTTCATATCTGACAGAAAACTGAAAATGAGTTACGAAAGAAGTGGCTAGCTGACTAAAATTATAAAAAGAGCCTTATGGTAACTCAATGTACCATTTCGCAGCAAGACTAATCAGAGTGCATTAAAAAAGACGTAAGCGAATTGAATCATCAATAATGGAATTATATGTACAGCAGAGATGATAAGTCATCACATGATTTGACGGATCTTCTCCTGACTTACCCTCAAACTTCGGGATATCACTGGTTAACATATTAGGCATTGGATGCCAATGCGAAAGATAGTAAATTGGATCATTTGTAAGGCGCAACAAATCAAGTAAATCCAAAGTTGCAATAAAAGGTAACTAACGGTTAGGGTCTCGAAAACCTTGGGTCACAAGACCAGCCCCAGGAGGAGGATATCTGGGATAACCTAGAATTGGATTTGCATTAGGAATATTATATCCTCCTGGAAAACTAGGATTAACCAGACCAAACTGGGGTTGTTGAGGTTGCTGATAAGTATATCTAGGGTACGGTTGATACTAATAAACTGAGTTTTGCATAGCAGGACTGAATTGGTACTATCCCTAGTACGGTTGATAAGTAAATTGCAGTTGAATTGTGACATTCGTACTTGGACCAGGTTGTCCTATAGGCATCTGAACCAAAGTCTGGATTGAGGGTCCTAACTGTGGTAAAGAGGTTTGAGGAGTTGATACAGGAACAGTAGAACCTAGAGCTGCCGAAACTCCAGAAATGGGTGGGGTAGATTGAACAGAAGCTGCAGTAGTTGTTGCAGTAGTTTGAGGTGAACTAGGCCCAAAATGATGAACTACACTAGGTGCAGAAGTTTGAACAGTAGGTTGGATAGGTTGCTAGGTTGGACCAAAAACCAATGGTTGTCTAGGTTGACTTGATAACTGCACACTTTGTTGCAAAATCTACTGAGTTTGAGATGGATCCAACACCATGTTCATTACAGGGTATGGACCCATAAAAGGTTGAGCATATTGAGGACCATAACTAGGTTGAGTGTAGGGCAGATAATTGAGAGGTACATTTCCAGCTCCTTGTACAAATGGTTGACCTTGAGTTGGATACTGACTTTGAGGTTGATAACCTTGAGGCATGTACTGAAACTGGGGTTGACCTTGAGGTATATATTGATACTGGGGTTGACCTTGAGGTGTGTATTGAGTTTGGGGTTGACCTTGAGGTATGTACTGTCCTTGAGGTTTCCCCCCAGGTGACATTTGACTACCTTAAGGTTGCCCCACAAGTGGTAATTGAGTACCTTGAGGTTGCCCCCCAGGTGATAATTGACTACCTTGAGGTTTCCCTCCAGTCGGTAACTGACTACCTTGAGGTTGCCCTCCAGGCGGTAACTGACTACCTTAAGGTTGTGGATTTGGAATAGTACCAAACATCATAAGAATTTCTTCTATGCTCAACGCTGGAGTTCCGTTATTACCAGTTGATATCTCATGTTCAATTGGTTGAGGAGATGCTCCTGAAAAAGTACTCGGGAGTGGATGATACCTAGAAGGAAGAGAAGGACCGCCATATAAAAATGTTTCCAATGTTCTGGAAAACATGGATGGTTGTTTTGACATATTCAAAGGAAGATAATAACCTCTGGGCCTAGGATGGAAAGGAATTTGAGGTGGTGAAAAACTAAGACTCGGGTTTTCTAAAATGTTTGTCAACGATACGTACCAAGCGTCACTTCTAAAAGGACTGTAGAAGATTGATTCATGCTCCCTAAGTTCTAAAGTCAGTTGATTTTCAAGGAGAGTTGTATCTTCGTCCGAACTTACAAGTTCTTCAATAGAAATGAGTCTAGAAGGAATATTTTGGGTAATGATACTTCCTACCCTTGGTGAACTAGGACCACTAGAAGTTGGAGAGGAAAATCCTAAAGATGGAGTAGTAGCAGGTTCAGTTTTAGGCTCAGAAATTTCAGGTTCTTCAATTAATTCATTAGTAGAAGAAATACTACCAATAACTTCGAAAAATGAATTTGGTTCAGAAATATACTCTGTTGCTTGAACTTGATAATCAGAATGAATAATTAAAGATGACTCTCCAGCTTTCGGTGACCCAACTCTACTGTCACCAAGTGACGTAAGAGATCGTAGCCCTTCAAGCTGGCTTGATGTATATTCAGGAGGTTGCCCCCGAGGTCTACGGGATTGTATCGGTAATTCAGCCACGATTAAAGATTTAATTACTTCACATGCAAATAAAGAAAGTCTCAATAAAAACCACCTAGAGTCTGTAAAGAACCAAACAATTGAATCACATGCCTAAAAGAATCTAAGAGTTCAAACCATACACAAACAATAACTTTCCGTAACAAAAACACTAGTTGGTGATGAAATCCAATGTCATAGAATTCAATACAAAAATGACGGTTGGAACAGTTACCCCGACAACTTGGCTTAATGAAACAGACTGACACAAGTTTCTTCACCATCACCCATCTTTCACCATCACCTTAGGAAAGAATCTTAAGATTATAGTCACTAAGGTTACCAACAGTAACAAATACAACTGGGGGAACAGTCTACAATCTGATCTACGAGCAAGGGCCGAGTAACAAAGCTCAATCGCCCTGAAGGCTCCTCGACATGATCAATCCAAGGTTTACCAACAATTGACCCCAGGCTCGTCAACAATGGTGAATCCAAGGTTTTCTGTTTTTAATACACGCAAATGTTTTATATTTCCCAATGAGACAGACTTGATTGTCTCAAAAGTTCGGATATGATCTCGTGATTGACTCCTTTAAAAGGAGCTTCCCAGATTATATCAATTACAATTGGATTTATTTCCTACCACAAGATATAGCTACTTGTTTGTAAACTATCTTGGAGAGTAAATCACTCCTTACTCCAAGGTACTAGCCTAAGCTATATTGGTGATAAGAGTCCTAGAAATAAAAATATTTCTAGATCAATTTTAGTTAAGCGTTACTTTTATGGGTTGTTTCTTAAGTCAATAGGTATGGAGATGAAACTTTGATGGTGTGAAGACACGACTCCAAAAACACTAAAAATGCACTTAAAATGATAAACAATTCGTTTTTCCTTCAATGAATTTCTAGCTAAAAGAAAGAGTTGAGAATGCAATTCTTTGAAAAACAAAACTTTCTTTCAACATGTAAATGAAAAGAAAATATTTTTGTCTTTTTCAATAAACTCAAAATGAGACTACTAATTATGCTCGCAAAAAAACCCTTTTCTTTTTCAACACTCAAAACTACAACAAACAATTCTTTCAAAAGAGATTCTACGATTTCTAGAAAAATGCTCAAAACTATGAAAAACTAATCTTGAGATCTAAGAACTTCTAAAAACCTAATCGAAATAAAAGCTTCAAATCTTTTCGAGGAAATTTTACTTAGTTGTTCAATAAACTAAGGATTCATTTAGAATAACAAATCAATCAAAAAACACCCAGCTATGTTTTCTTTTATAAAAATGAAATTCACAACTTATGACCAAGTTTGTTCAAAGATTTGCAAAGAGAAACGAAGTCTATTTCTCACCAAGGGTAGATTTCACAAACCAGCCAAACTCATCAAGAATACAAAAAGACACCAGAGTGATCTAAGGTTTCTTAGGCTTCTAATCTTTCAGTCACTACAGAGACCAAGTGAAAACCAATCCAGGCATGCAAAACTTCTAGAAAACCATATAAAACAAAAAGACAAGGGACTTTTGATAGGATACATGCAGATCTGGGTAGAGACTAAAAGTCATAAATAAAACCTAAACTTAACTGGACGAAAACATTTTAGGTTTTTCAAAAATTTTGAGAGGGTCCACAGGCTTCCAGTATAACCAGATGCAGTATCGCTATGTGCACTAAAGGAACAGTGCGGAGATGTCCGCACTGTATTGTAAACAAAACGTGCGGTCCTCTTGAAAAAAAAAAAAAAACAATCCAGAACCAAAAAGCTACCCAATCCTACACATATCAAGCAAAAACCAGAAACATGAACAAATTTCTCAAGTCAAAGACAAAGGAAAATAAAAAAACTAAATTCAAATCCCCAGTGGAGTCACCAATTTGTTGGCTGGATAAATTGATCTTGCAGAGAAGGCATATCTCCCTAGTATCAATAGATATCTAGCAACAAGCAGGACAAGCAAATCTACCTTTCTCTAAACATATTATGATTCATTAATAAAAACTAAAGAGGTGTTTAGACTCTACATTAAGTCCAACACTAGTTTGTGGCAGCCATGCTTCAACCGTCCAAAAGAGTTTCCTTTAGAGAACTTGCAATCACAAACAAGCACACATCAAATAACACCTACATAGCTAATATAATAAATCATGTTCATCATGGTGATCAAGGAATCCATGAAATAAACCATAAAACACAACTTATGGAGAAAAATAAACTTGATTGTATTGACTTTGAAATAGAAGAACATTACAACCTTTGGTGCCTTGATGTTGTACAAGCTCTTCCCAGGGTTCAAACAAGAATCTCCTCTACTTTGACAAGCCTCACTCTCTTCCAAATGAGATCAAAAAGGTATGTAATCTCTCCTCTGAAACGCTCAATTAGGAAGACTAAGTTCTAGCAGCATTTTACCTAAAAAATATTCAGCTTTCATCCTCTTCAATAATCAGCCCAATGCTTCAATTTATAGTGCAAAGGAAGGAGGTTATAGGTCCACCTATGAAGGGATAAAGTCCTCCTTCAAAGGGATAAGCTCCTCACATCAAGGGGTTATATCCTTAAGCTATGGGATGCATGAACCTTTAGGGAGTGAACTTGCCACCTGAAGATTCCCTCTAGAAGCTTCTAGAAATGACTCAAAGTGAGTTTTTAAGAATGTACTTTCACCTTTTTAACTTTTACAGGGGTTTGCACCCACAACACAGAGACAGAGTGGTCAGGTGCAAAGGGAGCATGACCATTAGGTGGGGGACCATAGGTAATGCTAAGAGAAAGTGCGGGACTAGAGTTTTATATATTTTTAAGGACTTTCTCTTATTTTCAAGGCTTGATATGAAGAACTGAGGTTTAATACTTGAAAAGGAGGAAAGTATGAGTGGTGATAGTTTTATGAAACTAGCTCAAGAAAAGATAGAAAAGATAGATCAATGCCTTAGAATTCAGCCTCTTCGAGGGGGAAACCTCCTTTGAATTACCTAAATGAACAATTCTTGGATGATTCAAATGTCAAAACCTCCTTTCTATATATAGGAGTCTAAGGAGTCACAATATAACCCAGTTGACCTAACAATGATAATAGGGGCACAACAATATTAATAAGGGGTATAACTACAATAGTAATGGGGTAATCACTAGTATTATAGGGACCCAACATGCCCCTCTCCTTCAAAAAAGTGTTGTCCTCAACGCTTGAGTAGTTCTGTATACTTCTGTATAAAATTCTCATCCTCCCATGTGGAATCTTCAACGGATAAGTTCTTCCACTTAATAAGACTCCGAAATTGATCGATTTTGTAGCTGTTGAGTTCTTGTTCTATGACTGCTTCTGGTTCCAATATAATTTTTCCTTCCTCATCAAGTTCTGGCAATATTGTTTGGACTGGGAGCTTGTCACCTATAACCTTCTTTAAACATGAAACATGGAAAACTGGGTACAATCTAGAAGCTGCAGGAAGCTCCAATTTGTATGCAATAGTACCAATATTTTGTAACACCTTGTATGGACCATAATACTTTGGTGATAATTTATTATCCTTCTTAGCTTGCTTGAGGGACATTTGCTTATATGGTTGTAGCAGTAGGAATACCCAATCACCTACATCAAAACTTCTTTCGCTGCGATGTTGATCTGCCTGTTGTTTCATTCTATTTTGTGCCAACACGAGGTTATCCTTTAAGAGTTGGAGGACTTGTTTTTGATGTTCGATGTGATGTTCCACTGCCTGAACCTTAGAATATTCTCTTAATATGATGTGGTGGATGGTGGGTGATACCCATAAAGTGCCATAAATGGGGTCATTTTTGTTGTTGTATGGAAGGAAGTGATATACCACCATTCCACCAGAGGCAACCATTTGACCCATTGTGTTTGTTTATTAGATACAAAGCAACGGAGATATCCTTCCAAACATTTGTTTACTATCTCAGTTTTCCCATCAGATTGAGCATGATAAGATGAGCTATGAACTAGTTGAGTACCAAGACAAGAAAATAATTCTATCAAAAAATTTCTAGTGAAAATAGGATCTCTGTCACTTACAATAATCTTTGGGTTTCCATGTAGCTTTTCAATTGTTTTCATAAATGCAGTAGAAACTGTATTGGCTTTAAATGGATGTGATAATGCACAAAAGTGTGTGTATTGGGTAAGTCTGTCAACTACCACCATGATGACACTCTTTCCCTCAGACTTGGGTAAACCTGTGATAAAATCCATTGAAACCTCCTCCCAATGTTGGCTTGGAATGGATAAAGGTT
>APFE030828423.1:175332-201191 GCA_000404065.3 Pinus taeda
GATGTTGATCTACCTGTTGTTTCATTCTATTCTGTGCCAACACGAGGTTATCCTTTAAGAGTTGGAGGACTTGTTGTTTATGTTCGATGTGATGTTCCACTGCTTGAACCTTAGAATTTTCTCTTAAATATGATGTGATGGATGGTGGCTGATACCCATAAAGTGCCATAAATGGGGTCATTTTTTGTTGCTGTATGGAAGTGTTATACCACCATTCAGCCAGAGGCAACCATTTGACCCATTGTGTCTGTTAATCAGATACAAAGCAACGAAGGTATCCTTCCAAACATTTGTTTACTATCTCAGTTTGCCCATCAGATTGAGGATGATAAGATGAGCTATGAGCTAACTGAGTACCAAACAAGAAAATAATTATGTCCAAAAATTTCCAGTGAAAATGGGATCTCTGTCACTTACAATAATCTTTGGGTTTCCATGTAGCTTTTGAATTGTTTCCATAAATGCAGTAGAAATTGTATTCACTTTAAATGGATGTGATAATGCACAAAAGTGTGCATACTTGGTAAGTCTATCAACTACAACCATGATGACACTCTTTCCCTCAGACTTGGGTAAACCTGTGATAAAATCCAATGAAACCTCCTCCCAACATTGGCTTGGAATGGATAAAGGTTGTAATAGACCCGGTGTCTTACTTGTTTCAACTTTATTTTGTTGGCAAACCAAACATTCTGTCACAAACTTTTGAATATCTGATTTAAGGCCATCCCAAAAAAATTCATTCTTAACCCTGTGGTAAGTTTTTAAAAATCTTGAGTGCCCTCCTAAGGGAGAAGTGTGCAATTCCATAAGAATCTTTTGTTTCAGCTGTGAATTCTTATAGGGGTATAAGCGATCTTTGTACCATAACGAATCATTTTTCCAACTAAATGTATCAGATGTACTGGAATCTTGTTGTAAATTTCAAATAAGTGCCCATACTTCTTCGCCATTCTTCCATTCCTCCCTTTCTTCGATTATCCAATTTGGTTGGATAATAGAAATGGCGCAAAACAATGCTTCCACGTCCTCATCCTTTCTTGAGAGTGCATCTACCACCACATTTTGCTTCCCTTTTCTGTAGATGATTTCAAAGTCATAACCCAACATCTTTGTCACCCACTTTTGTTGCTCTTCAGAGGATAATCTTTTTTCTAAAAGTTATTTAAGGCTATCATGATCTGTTTTTACGTTGAAGTGTCTTCCCATTAGGTAGGGTCGCCATTTCTTAAGTGCATGGAGTATTGCCAACATTTCCTCTCATAAATTGCTTTGTGTAAAAACCTTCCCTTGATTGGATGACTTTCAAAAGCAATGGGTCTTTCATATTGCATTAGAACAACACCAATTCCATTTCCTGAAGCATCACATTCCACAATAAAGGTTTTTTTGAAATCTGGTGTAGCTAAGATCGGTGCTTGGCACATTGCCTCTTTAGATGTTCGAAGGCCTTTGTTGCTTCTGGAGTCCATGAAAATGCATCTTTCTTCAATAATGTTGTTAGAGGTGCTGCTATTCTCCCATAATTCTTAACAAACTTGCTATAATACCCTGTCAACCCGAGAAATCATCGCAGATGCTTTATGGATGTGGGGATTTTCCATTCCCTAATGGCTTTAATTTTTCTAGGGTCTACCTAACTCCTTCATGAGATACAATATGACCCAGATATTCCACCTCTTGTACTCCAAAGAAACATTTGGATCTTTTTGCATATAATTGTTTTTCCTCCAATAGTTGTAGCACCCTGTCAACATGTTCAACATGATCCGTCCAAGACTTGTTGTAGATTAGTATATCATCAAAGAATACTAACACAAATTTTCTAAGGAATGGTTTGAAAATTGAATTCATCAAACCTTGAAATGTTGAGGGTGCATTGGTAAGGCCAAAAGGCATGACCAAAAATTCATAATGACCCTCATGAGTTTGAAATGTTGTTTTCGGAATGTCTTCAATCTTCATTCTAATTTGATGATATTCTGAACGAAGATCCAACTTGGTGAAGTAAATTGATCCATGCAATTCATCCAGTAATTCATCAATGACAGGAATGGGAAACTTATCTTTAATAGTGAGCTTGTTGAGCTCCCTATAATCTGGACACATGCACCATGATCCATCCTTCTTGTGCACCAATACTACTGGAGTAGAGAAAGAACTTTGACTCGGTTGAATTATACCAGCGTCTAACATTTCTGCAACCATACGTTCAATTTCACTCTTTTGGGCATAGGGATATATGTATGGCCTGATGTTTGGAGGAACACTTCCTGGAATCAGATGAATAGCATGATCATGATCATGCATAGGTGGGATATATTTGGGAGACTCAAATACCTTGGAATGATTGTCCAGGACTTTTTGGAGATCTGGAGAAATAGATGATTCCGATGTGGAAACATCTAGCGAACATAATTGTGCAATTACACCTCTTTGTTCCTTTTTTAGAAGCTTTGTCATACCATTAGAGCTGATTATCTTTCCTGGTTTCCCTGCAATACCCCTTAATTCAACTTCCTTTCCTTCCATAGAAAATTTGATGAAAAGTTCTTGAAAATTAAAAGCTATTGTACCCAAGGATTGTAGCCATTGGACTCCTAGTACAACATCAGCACCTCCATTGGAATGGAAAGCATTGGGCTAGTCAATACATATTCTCCCATGGATAGCTTGATATTATGGCATTTTCCAGAGCAATTTATTGTTCCTCCATTTTCAATCATCACTTGACACTTTGGTGCTAGATATAGGAAGCAATTCAATTCTTTTGCTACCTTACAATGAATAAAATTGTGGGTACTTCCTGAATCAATCAACACTATTACCTTTTTCTTCTTGATTTGTCCTTCTATCTTGATGGTTTGAGGAGTGGTAATTCCAGCCAATGCATTAAACAAGATATGGTCGGATTCATTTGTTCTTCATCTAGGCTTTGTTCCTGGAGTATATCCTCTTCTTTTGACCTTTCTTGCTCCTTTCTTCTTCCTCTTCACAATCTATGTAGAATAATTTCTTCTCAGCACACTTATGACCTTTAGTGTATTTGCTATCACAACTGTAACAAAGCCCTTTTGCTCTTTTTTCTTCAATTGTTGTGGTGTCAACCTTATGGTTGTGGAAGACTAGGGGCAACAACACTTCTGTCTTTATAGTTGTGAGTGGTATGCTTCCTGGTTACCATAATTTTGGTTTCCATTTTTCTTGTTAACCTGAACGCCTTCTCTAATGAATCAGGTTCCCAAAGGTGAACATCATGTTGGATATTACCCTTTAAATACCCTATGGAAACATCAATCCTATGCTCCTCTGGAATATCTTTTATCCTTATGTTCAATTTTTGGAACTCCTCAATGTGTTCCATTATTGAACCCTTTTGTTTGAGACTTATCAATTGACTAAAAAAAGTGTTGCTTTTCGTATCCTCATAATGTGCCATTATTTCTTCCATAAAAATTGCCCAAGTGATAAATTGTTTATGAGAGCAAATCCATTGATACCATACAAACTGATTTGGTTCCAAATATAAAGTTGTAATACGTACCTTTTGTGTGTTTTGCACATTATTGAGATCGAAAAATTGCTCCATCTGTAATATCCATGTTGCAGGATCCTTGCCATCAAACTTCCTCACGTCGATTTTTGGAATATGATGGGTATTAGATCCCACATTAGAGTCTATGGAATCTTGATTAACATTTCTTTTGTTTTCATCATGAGTTTCCTTTACTACCCTTTCACCCTTAGTGACCATTTCTTGTAGCAGCTTATTCATATTTATCTTCAATTCGTCCATGTCAGTCTTCAAATCTGTCTTCCAATCATCCATCTTAGCTTCCATGCTACTCATCTCAACTTCCATGCCCTTTATCTTAGATTCCATGCCATTTATCTTAGCTTCTATTAGCTTTTGTGAGGCTGACATTTTTTGCACTCAGTCTTGTAATTTTGATATATCATGTAGCATTTCTTCCTCTTCTTCATGAGTCATGCTAGAGCTTTCAAGTTCCTTACTAGTTTTTTGCATTTTCTTTCCTTGGGGCATCAGTTACCAATAATAATGCTCTACTAGCCCTTTCAATTCCTTCAAAATAGATTTTCAGAACAATCTTAAGCAAAAATTTAAAAGAATCTACACACCTTTTGTTTCTTTGTAGGAGCTCGATATTGCCTCTGATGTATCTCTGTACTTATAGACCATCTAGTTCTGAAATTGTGACCTGTGGTAGCCCTCTGTGTCCTCTTTCCAATGCCACTAGTTTGATCCAAATTGGATTCTCCAAGGAAGAGTTATGCGAAATATCCCATAGTGACTCGATTATAGACTAGTTCAGTAGAGCAAACTTGTACGATGTGCCACAAGTCACTGTTTCGACCTTTAGCTCTGAAAAATATATAGAAGAAACTATAGTCTGTCCTCTTTCTGTACCTTCTTATGAAATTTCAATCCAATGCTCAGATAAAGGTTATGATGATGTTCCCCCGGTCATCTGTTTGGAATGTAATTCAGGGGTCTGCAAAAAGACCAACTTCCTTATATCATATCTTTGCAAATATAAGGAAAAAAGCTCTGAAATTCGAACCCAATATTCAGCACGATGTCTTCTCAAATGGGTCTTTTTTTCAACTTCTGAAACATCGCAGAAACAAAGTTATAGCGAAAATTCCACGATGACCTGTTTGGAGCAGCGAAACCCTAGAATCCAAAGATTTGGTACCAAATATTATGAAACCAGCTCAAGAAAAGATAGAAAAGATAGATCAAAGCCTTAGAATTCAGCCTCTCCGAGGGGGCAACCTCCTTTACATTACCTAAATGAACAATTCTTGGATGATTCAAATGACAAAACCTCCTTTCTATTTATAGGAGTCTAAGGAGTCACAATATAACCCAGCCGACCTAACAATGATAATGGGGGCACAACAATATTAATAAGGGGTATAACTACAATAGTAATGGGGTAATCACTAGCATTATAGGGACCCAAAAGATAGACTCACATAGATTGCAGAATGTCAAGGTGACAATTTTTGTGCAACAGATGGAGGATCTAGCCTAGAATATAGTCCTCTCATTGAACCCCCTTTAAGCGATGACGAAGGGACAATGTTGACATGCCACAAAGTGAAGTTCAATTAATTATGTAGGGTATTCGAAGGACAAATTATCCATCCACTCCACCTCCACCTACACCCTTACCTCATACACCTACACCTCTCCCCCCCCCCCGAACTCCATTTCCATGATTGAACATGGTGAACGCAATGAAGATGGCGACTTATGAAGGAACAAGGAGAGAAGATCTAGAACAATTTTGGTTTTTTGCAGCAACTGTTTTGACAACAAAGTAGATTATAGATGATAACATTAAGAAAGTGCAGTTGGTTACAACCTTACAAGATTCGACATTAACATGGTATATCAAGTATTACACTGATAACCCTAATGCGACATTTACAACTACCCAGCTACCTCTGAACTAGGAGCTCAATAAGCCTAAGTAAGAGGCACAATTGGTAATTGAATTTAAGGAAATATGATAGAAGATAGATGAGACATCTTTGGAATTTGATTAGAGCTCGAAGTGCTTGATCAGGCATGCTAATATGGTAATCACTAGTTTATAATGTCGCTCTTGCCACATTTGAGAGTACCTCTGTCACAACAGAGGATAGCAACTCAAGCAGAAGCCTTGGAGAGCACGATGAGGATGGATGCCTTTCCTATATAGGATACGAATCTTGGAGTGCAATAGATTCACTCACAGCTGGAAAGCCTACACTTGGAGTTGTAGAGCTTGAAGAAACGAAAGGAAGCTCAGCCAGAGGTGTGCACTCAGGTCTAGTTTATAGGGAGAGGGCCTATTCCCCTAAAACCAGAGAATAATTTTTGGATGAGCGCGGGTGCTGCGCTATGGTGGGCTATCTATGAGGTTATAGGACAACATGTTACAAATATCTACCATTTATTGCAAGAAATTGTAAACTCTCCTCAATAGTTGTTTTGAAATTTTTGTAAGACACTATGAATTCCATTGTAGGAGTTATGAGTTGATGATGGATAGAACCCCTACCTATAGTATGTAGGTAGAGAACCGACCTCAAGATCAAGGCGAAGGAGCTATGCATGGAGGATTCCAAGGTTGAGGTTGAGGAATAGGCATTGGACCAGGTCGAGGGCGTGGGAAGGTAATCTTCTATAACTATGGAAAAGCATGGCACTTTGTGGGAGACAGTAAAAACCCCATGCATCCCTCGTGTGAATATTGTCAACAATTTGACCGTGTCATAGAGGAATGCCTGATCCTGATGACGAATATGCAAGAAAAGAAGGTGCAGCCCTAACAACCGATGCAGAACATTTAAATGGTGAGGGTTGAGCCCTACGAAGAAGATCGGAGCATAAATATTGCAATGAGAAGTGGAATGGTGACTGGTGCAGATAAAGGTAAGCAGCCACAGGAAGATGGATGGGTGCATAAGGATGCTGAGAAGGAAGTAGATTTTGACATTAGTCGTGCTAAAGAAACCTTCATGGAAGCCAAAAATAACTTCATTGAGGCCTCTACCTCAAGAATTCATGATAAAATTATAGAGACTTTTGCGATACAAGAAGTGGGTCCTTTAGTACTACCTACTTTTCAGAAGACTTGTATGAAGCTTCTACACGATTAGAAAGTAGTCGAAGGGTTTCAAGAGTTAATAGACAAGTGTGCTAATAAGGATAATACTCCTACTAAATAGCACACAATAATAAATATTGCTAAGAATAAGACGTGAATGGGGCACAAGATGAGGTTGACCGTGTAGATAGGAAAATATGAAATGGACCACGTAATCTTGGATCTAGGGTATGATGGAAATGTCTTGCCTAAGAAGACATGGGAAAGGATGGGGAGACCTGCACTGCAGTGGTATCCTATTCAGTTGTGCATGGAAAATCAAAAGAAGATTATTGAAATGGGCCACTTATATGGTGTAATGGTGGACATTGAGGGTGTGAGCAGGTTGGCTGACTTTGAGGTCATTGAAATAGTGGACGATAGTAATCCATACCCCGTGCTATTAGGGATTGATTGGGAAATTAATATGAACGGGGTAATCAACTTGAAGAAGTGGAAGATGAAATTTGAGAAGAAGTTGGTTAGGGTTGTAGTGCGAGTAGACCCTGTAGAAGGAGGGCATTATACTGAACATGTTTGCGACTATGTAGAAAGTGATGATGATTTGTATCAGATATACAAGATAACTATGTAAGATGAGGATTGGATCAATCCTATAAGCAATTGACGAATTGTGTGGGACAGGGATAACTCCTGTACCTCAGATTCAAATGAAGAGCTTAAACACTAGCATGATCGATTAGATGAAGTATCTATGCTCCATTGCAATATGATGACCAAGTCATTGTGGTGTCTCTTGATTGAGGTGAGAAATATTTCACATTATGATGGGCTGGTTGATGTGGACCTATTTTTTGATGAATTTGAAAGGTAAGTACCAGAAGAAAATCGCTTCCAAGCACTAGAATTGGTGTTGCGCACTGCGCCTGCCCGTTAGTGGGGTATGCACAAGGAGAACTTTTCTGGATGGAAAGAATACAAAAGAATGATGAAATTAAAGTTTGGGTATGCTAATTCTAGAATGAAAAAAAAATATAGTGGGAAGGATGATTTGTGCGATCATTTGGCATGATGGACTAAGGCCTAGGGAATAGAACCGCAACCAGAATGGGTGCACATTTTTTTTCAAACCTTAGATACAATCCTGATTAACTGATAACTAAAGATGGAGCTTTGCCATGGAACAACTTAGTGGGACATCTTAAGGTAGAGATTTCTATTAACTTTCAGCTTCGAGGATGGGTTTGAGAGTGATGAGGCACTACAATAGATAAAAGCATATATATTCAAAACACTTAAGGAACTAGTAGAATGGGCTTAGCGAGATTGGATTGCATAATTGTGCCATGCATTGGAATGTTATAACGTGACTACAGAAGAAGAAGATGATAATCTGGAGAATATTACCATTTTGAAAATAGAAGGAAAACGTGAAGTTGAAGGATCGAAGGTGGCGAACTTGGATATATCAGAACCTTTGAAAACTCAACAAGTAAACATTAGCTCTAAAGTAGAGCCTATGTTTGTGAAGATCAAAGACTATTGGGATGAAGATACAATTGATAAGCTAGTTGAGCTTTTGCATGAGTACCAAGATTTGTTCCAAATGAATTTTTCATATTTGAAAGGAATCATCAAAGATTTAGGTGTTATGAGGATCACATTAAATCCAGATGTGAATCCTATTAAGCAGAGAACTTATTGCCTAAATCCAAAATATAAAGAGGTGTGCCAAGAACTGGATAAGATGATGGGTTCCGGTATTATTGAGCCAGTTGAAGAATTAGATTGGGTAAGCCCAATGGTGGTCTAAGAAAAGAAATAGAAAGTCAAGATTCACGTATGCATGGATCTATGAAAGTTGAATGATGCATGTGTGCACAATTTGTTTCCAACACCATTTACTGATGAAGTGTTAGAGAATCGTGGCAGACAAGAGGCATATTTGTTCATTGACAGATTTTCAAGGTATCATTAGATAAATCTCACGCGAGAAGATCGAAGGAAAAAAACCTTGGCGACTGAATGGGGTTTCTTTCAATATATAGTTATGCCATTCGGTTTGAAGAACATGCCTACAATCTTTTGCTAGGTTGTGATCGCAACATCTAACGAGTTTATTCATAAATTCTTGGAGGTGTATTTTGACACTTGGACTATGTTTAGATTTTTGAAGTGCTATGTTGTGAGTTTACGCCTTGTGCTGGATACATGTCAAAGGTATCAGATCATGTCGAACTTGAAGTACATATTTTTTGCACCCTTTGTAATTTTTCGCAGCCATGCTGTATGTAAGAAACGATTGATGGTGGACCCTAGCAATGTGAAACAACTACGTGCAACATTGGGACACACTAGGTATTACAGAAATTTATCAAAGCATATATTCATATTAAAGAAAGATGCGATGTTTTGATAGGATGAAGACTATCAACACAACTTGGATGTCTTGAAGGAGAATATGGTAACTACGACTATTTTGGTATTTCTAGACTAGAATAAGGAATTCCATGTGCATATAGATGCCTCTTGTATTGCGCAAGGAGCAGTATTAACACAAGCAACTGACAGACAGATTGATCATCGGATAGCTTTCGTGAGAAGAAAACTATCCAAAGCTAAGAAGAATTACTCCACTACAGAGCTTGAAGAGTTGGAAATGGTTTATGCGCTACAAACGTTCAGCCATTATTTATTGGGTGGACATTTTAAAATGAATAGAAATCACTCTGCACTAAAGTTTCTAGTCGATAAGCCTTTGTTGGGGGTGGAAGATATGCTGATGTTTACTCTTGTTCTAGGAGTATGAATTTGAAGTGATTGTGAAGTCTAGAAGGATGAATGTGGGCCTAGACCATCTATCAAGGATTGAAACAGGTGAAGAACCAAGAAGATTGGAGGAAGGACTATTGGGATAGGGTCCCTGGGGTCAGTTTTGGGGTTAGTTTAACCCAATTTTGTAAATTTTTGGTAAAGAATGTAAAGTATCCATAAAATGTCAATAGATAGCACATAGCTAGATAGGAGTCAAAGGGGTTTTAGCCCCTTTCTTGGGTAATTGCTAGGTCAGTTTTTGACACTCACCAATGCTCCATAGACCATGGTATTATATTGAAAAAATCCATATATAGTTGAGTGATAGCAAGTCTTAGGGATAAATTTCGAAATAGATTGTTGCTTTGGGCAAGTGCTAAGGCAATATAACTTTGTTTCATGTACTTAGGTGAAAGGGGAAGGCTCTTGCATCTGAGTGCATAGGAAGCCTTGGTAAGTTTGCAGGTGAGTGCATGGACCCTTGTAGTTGAGTACACAGGGCGGAGAAGTCTGTGAATTGAATACTAGAACTGAATAAATATTGATTTTGAAGAAATATCTTACATCTAAGTATTATTGTTAACTCTATTATATTATGTTCTATCACTCTATAATATGTTTTATGTGGAGTGTTGTTCCTTAAGAAACCAATCTCCTCGATGTGGGAAAATTGTGTTTAAGACATTAATAAATAATATTCATTGTCAGTTATTGTTTGTTGTGTTCTCAAATGAAGGCCCTGAAAACTTGGTCTGTAACCCTTACTACATGTATGACTAGAACATCTCAAAATGCCATTTGTTGCTGGATATAAATGATGAACGAGGAATGTTTGAAGGGGAGGTTAAAGATAATATGCTGATATTTCACATAAACTACTATCTGTAACTTAGAGGAATTACGATAATGAGAACTGAATCATAGACAATATGTTAATCTTTCACAAAAACTATTATCTATAATTTAGAAAAGTGATGAATTCAAGTATAGGAGTGCTCTTTTAAGGAATTTTAACTTTATCTACATAAGCCAATAAAGACGTGTTGCTTCATTTCTATACTTGAAAAGAAGAAAACCTCTGACACATGATAGAGAATCTTACAAAATTATATGAAACAACTCATGGAAGCTTCTGATTCTTTCATTAATCAATGATGATATGAGGAATATAGTGGCCTAGTCTCCAGGTTCTCGAAAATTCGAACCACCAACCCTTTCTTTGTAAATTTTCCTCCTTTTATACATTTGTAAAACAGTTGTGAAACTATCAAAATACTAAACTATTTCCCTAACTATCTGAATTAAAACTTATTACAGAATTTTACAAAGGTTTAAAGACACCTCAAAGAACATAAAATAATAGAAAACAATTGAATTTAGAAGAGGACAATAATTGTTGGCTTGTTTTACTGATCTGTTGTCGAGTTCCTCTATATATGTCTTAATCTGCTTTAATAATAATGCTAGAACTGAATAAATATTGATTTTGAAGAAATATCTTACATCTAAGTATTATTGTTAACTCTATTATATTATGTTCTATCACTCTATAATATGTTCTATGTGGAGTGTTGTTCCTTAAGAAACCAATATCCTCGATGTCGGAAAATTGTGCTTAAGACATTAATAAATAATATTCATTGTCAGTTATTGTTTGTTGTATTCTCAAATGAAGGCCCTCAAAACTTGGTCTGTAACCCTTACTACATGTATGACTAGAACATCTCAAAATGCCATTTGTTGCTGGATATAAATGATGAACGAGGAATGTTTGAAGGGGAGGTTAAAGATAATATGCTGATATTTCACATAAACTACTATCTGTAACTTAGAGGAATTATGATAATGAGAACTGAATCATAGACAATATGTTAATCTTTCACAAAAACTATTATCTATAATTTAGAAAAGTGATGAATTCAAGTATAGGAGTGCTCTTTTAAGGAATTTTAACTTTATCTACATAAGCCAATAAAGACGTGTTGCTTCATTTCTATACTTGAAAAGAAGAAAACCTCTGACACATGATAGAGAAGCTTACAAAATTATATGAAACAACTCATGGAAGCTTCTGATTCTTTCATTAATCAATGATGATATGAGGAATATAGTGGCCTAGTCTCCAGGTTCTCCAAAATTCGAACCACCAACCCTTGTACTGAAGAAATATCTTACATCTAAGTATTATTGTTAACTCTATTATATTATGTTCTATCAATCTATAATATGTTTTATGTGGAGTGTTGTTCCTTAAGAAACCAATCTCCTCGATGTGGGAAAATTGTGCTTAAGACATTAATAAATAATATTCATTGTCAGTTATTGTTTGTTGTGTTCTCAAATGAAGGCCCTCAAAACTTGGTCTGTAACCCTTACTACATGTATGACTAGAACATCTCAAAATGCCATTTGTTTCTGGATATAAATGATGAACGAGGAATGTTTGAAGGGGAGGTTAAAGATAATATGTTGATATTTCACATAAACTACTATCTGTAACTTAGAGGAATTATGATAATGAGAACTGAATCATAGAAAATATGTTAATCTTTCACAAAAACTATTATCTATAATTTAGAAAAGTGATGAATTCAAGTATAGGAGTGCTCTTTTAAGGAATTTTAACTTTATCTACATAAGCCAATAAAGACGTGTTGCTTCATTTCTATACCTGAAAAGAAGAAAACCTCTGACACATGACAGAGAAGCTTACAAAATTATATGAAACAACTCATGGAAGCTTCTGATTCTTTCATTAATCAATGATGATATGAGGAATATAGTGGCCTAGTCTCCAGGTTCTCGAAAATTCGAACCACCAACCCTTTCTTTGTAAATTTTCCTCCTTTTATACATTTGTGAAACAATTGTGAAACTATCAAAATACTAAACTATTTCCCTAACTATCTGAATTAAAACTTATTACAGAATTTTACAAAGGTTTAAAGACACCTCAAAGAACATAAAATAATAGAAAACGGTTGAATTTAGAAGAGGACAATAATTGCTGGCTTGTTTTATTGATCTGTTGTCGAGTTCCTCTATATATGTCTTAATCTGCTTTAATAATAATGCACTGTGTTAGATTTGTATAAACCTGAACATATGCATGTATCATATATATTTTAATTGGCTAAAATACCAAAAAACCCAACCAATTGCCTTTTCATCAGATTCAGCCTTAACACTGATTTTCCCTTTATATAATGGAATTAATGCAAAGCACCAGAACTAAAAAGAAATTAACCTAATTTAATAACTCCATCGGATCTGGAATCTCATCGCATATCGTAATCGGCCCGATATATCACTGCAGAACTTAATTTTACACACCCTTAAGCCGCATAACCATGGTTATATTGGAATTATCCATAAATCCTTTATATCTGTCTTTTTCTATTATATACCTTTCATAATGAAAATATATCATAAAACGTACTTTTCCTACTTTTAGTATGGTCAACACAACTATCGAGGCATAAAGAATGTAAAGTATCCATAAAATGTCGATAGATAGCACATAACTAGATAGGAGTCAAAGGGGTTTTAGCCCCTTGCTTGGGTAATTGCTAGGTCAGTTTTTGACACTCACCAATGCTCCATAAACCATGGTATTATATTGAAAAAATCCATATATAGTTGAGTGATAGCAAGTCTTAGGGATAAATTTGGAAATAGATTGTTGCTCTGGGCAAGTGCTAAGGCAAGACAACTTTGTTTCATGTACTTAGGTGAAAGGGGAAGGCTCTTGTAGCTGAGTGCGTAGGAAGCCTTGGTAAGTCTGTAGGTGAGTGCATGGACCCTTGTAGTTGAGTGCACAAGGTGGAGAAGTCTGTAAATTGAATACAAGAACTGAATAAATATTTATTTTGAAGAAATATCTTACATCTAAGTATTATTGTTAACTCTATTATATTATGTTCTATCACTCTATAATATGTTTTATGTGGAGTGTTGTTCCTTAAGAAACCAATCTCCTCGATGTGGGAAAATTGTGCTTAAGACATTAACAAATATTATTCATTGTCAGTTATTGTTTGTTGTGTTCTCAAATGAAGGCCCTGAAAACTTGGTCTGTAACCCTTACTACATGTATGACTAGAAGATCTCAAAATGCCATTTGTTGCTGGATATAAATGATGAATGAGGAATGTTTGAAGGGGAGGTTAAAGATAATATGCTGATATTTCACATAAACTACTATCTGTAACTTAGAGAAATTATCATAATGAGAACTGAATCATAGACAATATGTTAATCTTTCACAAAAACCATTATCTATAATTTAGAAAAGTGATGAATTCAAGTATAGGAGTGCTCTTTTAAGGAATTTTAACTTTATCTACATAAGCCAATAAAGACGTGTTGCTTCATTTCTATACTTGAAAAGAAGAAAACCTATGACACATGACAGAGAATCTTACAAAATTATATGAAACAATTCATGGAAGCTTCTGATTCTTTCATTAATCAATGATGATATGAGGAATATAGTGGCCTAGTCTCCAGGTTCTCCAAAATTAGAACCACCAACCCTTTCTTTGTAAATTTTCCTCCTTTTATACATTTGTGAAACAGTTGTGAAACTGTCAAAATACTAAACTATATCCCTAACTATCTGAATTAAAACTTATTACAGAATTTTACAAAGGTTTAAAGACACCTCAAAGAACATAAAATAATAGAAAACAGTTGAATTTAGAAGAGGACAATAATTGCTGACTTGTTTTATTAATCTGTTGTCGAGTTCCTCTATATATGTCTTAATATGCTTTAATAATAATGCACTGTGTTAGATTTGTATAAACCTGAGCTTATGCATGTACCATATATATTTTAATTGGCTAAAACACCAAAAAACCCAACCAATTGCCTTTTCATCAGATTCAGCCTTAACACTGATTTTCCCTTTATATAATGGAATTAATGCAAAGCACCAGAACTAAAAAGCAATTAACCTAATTTAATAACTCCATCGGATCTGGAATCTCATCGCATATCGTAATCGGCCTGATATATCACTGCAGAACTTAATTTTATG
Source organism: Pinus taeda (assembly GCA_000404065.3). Taxonomy (NCBI): domain Eukaryota; kingdom Viridiplantae; phylum Streptophyta; class Pinopsida; order Pinales; family Pinaceae; genus Pinus; species Pinus taeda. The sequence continues at coordinate 189,811 of APFE030828423.1, forward strand.
CACTCTTAAGCCACATAACCATGGTTATATTGGACTTATCCATAAATCCTTTATATCTGTGTTTTTCTATTATATACCTTTTATAATGAAAATATATCATAAAACGTACTTTTTCTACTTTTAGTATGGTCAACACAACTATCGAGGCATATCCTTCATTGCAATCACAACTGCTACTTTCGATATATATATATATATATATATATATATATATATATATAATATATGTTACTGATATGACGAACCCACGAATTGTGTTGTCGGACGGAAGGCTTGAAAATGGAAATCTCGAAGGGCGTCAAAAGATCAGGCACTGCAATCTCCATCGAGGACGTCATATCAGCCGTTTCCTCTGCTGGCTTCCCTGTATTTGGAAAAGGAACAGCGGATCCCTGTGGTTTTTGCAATACTCAGCCGAAATCTGCGTTGCTCGTTGCCATTGTGGTGACCGCCGTGCACGAGAAGGGCGAGATCTCTTCCTGTCAGCTCTGGCACGTTGGCCGAGCGCCCCATTCTGTTCATCAGCCCGAAGGAGAAGCCCTTGTATCTTCTACAGACAAATCCATCGTGGATGGCTGGAACATCCAGATGCCGGTTGGTAACCGGGAAGACTATACCAATTCCCGAGCCCTTCTGATCTCAGCAATCCATGGGATTGTCGATCTGTTTCGCCTGGTAACCAGAAATGGCATGGCAACAGGGGCTGGAGATTCCAACACGGCGAATCGCCTTACGATCTCTGCATGCAAGGTTGGAGGGCTGCGGGCTGCAGATCTGACCCTAGTATGGCCCAAGCTTGGCAGATCTGGGTTGGATCTACCAGATCTGAGTGCCATACATTACAGATCTTGGCTGGATCTAACCATTGGGAACAAGATCCAGGATTACACAGCTCGCAGGCAACAGATCGAAAGAAATAGGCAGCGACTGAGAAAAGGGCACACAGTATCTGACATGCAAAAGAATCTCTATAGTTTTGGCACAGATCCCTACGATCTAGTACATATCCAAGCACAGAGTCGATGTTCAAGGACTTCTCTGCCCTCGACTGCACAGATCTGGTCCTCTTTCTCCAGGGCACAGCAGTTACACAGAGGATCCACAAAACCCTACAAGGCAGATCCGTGTGGGGGCAAAACATTTCTCAGGCAGAAATTTTCTTCTCTTCTGCGGAACCCCCTGAGTCAAGAGGTGGAAGACTCAAAAGGCTCTGGCACTAAGCTGCTCCAGAAATCTTCTAAAGACTCCTCTACCCACTTTCAGATTCAAATAGCGCATATCTCTGGCAAAACTGTCATGCAGTGGGTAAACCCTACAGATCTGGTATGGAATCTCAAAGCTAATCTGGAGCATAGGCTTGGGATCCCCTCAGCCCTTCAAAGACTCATCTTTCAAGGTAAACAGCTCGAAGATTCTCTTCCTCTTTCTTCTGATAGCATAAAGAGCAATAGCTCTCTAGTGTTCTCCTTTCGTTTGAGAGGTGGAGCTGCAGGGCAATCCTCTTCTGCTCCTCCAAACTCTTACAAAGCGGCTGTCTGCCCTGAGAAGCCAGCAACCCCGGAACCTCCCAAGCCAAAACCTTTTTTGGTTGACAAATTGGAGGAAGTTCCCTCTGTTGAGATCTCTTACCCTGATCTTGCAGACGACTCCCAAAAATTCGCTGAAAGGGCCATCATCTGCAGATTCAATGGGCTCTGGCCTCGCTCTCAGGATCTTTATGACTGGATCAAGGAAAACTAGATTGACCGTTGCAAGGTTTATTTCTGCGCAAAGGGATATTTTATAGTGCTGTTCGATGACCTGGAGCACTACTACAACGCCCTGGACAAAGGCCCTTGGTTCATGGGTTCAACTGGCCTCTTCCTAACTCCATGGTTTCCAGACTTTGACCCAGCTTCAGCAATCATCACTAAAGCTCCTGTATGGATCAGACTCCCAAATCTCCCAGTTCACCTGTGGCGCGTAGAAGCATATAGGCAAATAGGCAATGCCTTGGGTCGCTTCATAACGGGAGATTACACGAGAGAGTGGCAAGGGCTCTATACTTATGCCAGAGTTTGTGTGGAGCTTGACTTAAGCAAGGGATTGCCAGAATACATCCATCTCAAGATCAAGGACTCTGTCTGGACCCAGTATATAGAGTACGAAAACACTGCCTTCCGATGCCGCCATTGTCACCTAACAGGGCACCTGCATAGCTCCTGCCCATCGCTGTCAGCAAGAAAGAAAAAGGACCTCTTCGCTCACTCCAAGCCCAAGCGTTGGGCTCCCTGTCCTCCGCCGCCTGCTGGAAGCTCCAGCCCCCCAAGTATGGACAAAGAGGAAAGCGAGTCAGAACCAGACCAGGCGCCTCAGCCGATGGATCCGCCCCCAATCAATATGGGGCTCACCCATGTCACTGCTAGCTCCCAGAAACGTCCCCACGAGACTTCATCTTCCGAATCAGAGAAGGAGTCCGAGAAGGAGTCCCCGGAGACAGAGGAATCCAGTCTTCAAGTTGTCCTAGCCCATCCTCCCCATGATGGCTGGACAAAAGTTAACAAAAAGAAAGGGAAAAAACATTGTGGTGTAGTTTCTGACCCGATGGGGTATAGCCTGATAGTCTGTCCTGTTCTCGAATCTTCTGTTATAGATCTGAGATTGTGTCTTTCCTCCGAGACCGAGGTTGATGAGTCCATCATCTCCGGTCTGTCGGTTCTGTGCTCTTCCTATAGCTTTGTGTATGTATCTCTCCTCCGGGACTGAGGTTGATGATTCCATCATTTCCAGTCTGCGGGTTTTTTTCTTTTCCTGACTGTACTATATTTTACTTAATAGATTTAATATTTACCGAGAAAAAAAAGATATGACGGACCCACCAAAAATATAAAACGTAATATATATTCTTTTGGGTTTATCCATCGCAATCGCAATCAGCAGAACCAACCTCTATACGCATAAAGGCTTTGTGGACCCAACAGAGTTATAAATGCAATATCTAGTTCTTTAGGTCCCGATTACCCATATCGCAATAAAAGCTTATTTCTATTGTAATCCCTTTATAATAGAAATATATAAAAATGCATAATCATAATGTATATGAAGGGCTTTTTGATATGCCGGACCGGATGGGACTTAAAACCATGATGTATATACCTTTCAGTCTGGCTATTGTGAATCACAATTGGCAATCAGTGAATGAACCAACATATCTATTCAATGCTTTACAGACCCGTCAGACTTTTAAATATAACATAGATATGTTTTGGGTCCACCATCATAAATCGCAATCGGTGGATCTATATACATATATATAACCGCAGACCCACCGAACTTTATAAAACAGAAATTATAGTATTTGAAGTGCGGTGTTAACTCTTTAACACTTGTTTCCTTTGTAAATCTGATATATTTCCTTATTTCAATATGCACATATATTTATATCAGTTATGGCTCCATTTATGTTGCAATTTAACTTTATCACATGGGCCAATTCCTCCATAGTTGTTCGTTTGCGATTTTGATATGTTATAAGGAATAAACACCACATTAGTTTTAGACTTTTTGGAGTAGAAAATATAGAGGGATTCATTGAGGTTGAACCCCCTTAATGATTTTAGGCCACACATTCTGATAAAATTGATAAAGAAGGCTTAAATCACAATATAAGCTACACCATCTAGCTCCACCTGGGGATAGTGCTTTTGTCCCAGAAGCACTAAGAACTACAGATCAGTGACTTATTAATTAGGCATGGAGTCATATATTTCTTCCCCAAGCTTAACTGTGTGAAAATATGTACATTGAACCCACACCAATATCTACAGTGATTAGATGCTTGTCCTATGATAATAAAATATTGAGAATCGTAGATCAGTAGCCTTAGTTGGGCATGGAGTCCAAAACTGTGAAAACCCTGAAATTTGATAACTGAAACCTGATGATCTTGAAGTCTGACACCTCTGTAAACCAGTTTCCAACTAGGAAATTCAGCCTTATTCATCAACTAATGGTTAAACTGAAGAACTGCAACTAGAAACCAAATTCTCAACACCTGAGCTGATTTATGTAAAGGTCCCTACATATGTACATGATTGAACTCAATCATGTGAAGTCAATCTTCCAATGATACCAAATTAGCATTTGAGTGCATAATCTTGAACCATACTGCCAGCGAATTTTTAAAATACAATTCATCCTGAACGAAAAATAAACTATGCATAAAGGCATCTCACAACAAAAATTAGAAGTATATCCACAAAATGATATCTGTAGACTGTTGATATATTCCTCCATGTAATCTACCATAGGGTCTTCAAGAGTATAAGAGGAAATATGGTCCTGATCAGCTCCATTTTTTTTCTATGTATGAAGGTTTCTGCTCAATTAAACCTTTTGTTGGGATAATATGTTCAATTAAACAATCAACAACATCTTTAAGAAAATGGTCTGTCACTCTCATGTCTCCACTTTTCATATCTAAGATTTGATTGAAAATAATTCGTAATTATAGCCTTAGGATGAAAAATAAATTTTTTCACATTACTATACAACGTATGATCAAATTCAAATAGATTGTTTACCTCTGGTCCATCGACATCCTTATGTTCTTCAATGAAATGGTATGGAATCTCTTTATCAGCTTTGTTTTTACATAGGATAGCCTCTTTTGCTATGATAGATGGGTCAATATATTGCTATCCAACATATCCCTCTTGTTGGTTTCTTCCTGTATATTCAACACCAAACTGATGAACTTGAAGAGCTTCATCCTGCTCCCCATTTAAACCATTTTCGTTATAAATAGGAGGATCATCAAACTTAACAAAATAGGAACTCTAGGGATTTATTTGAAATTTAATCATTTCATCCTCTTCTCGGCTACTGAGCAGAGATTCTTGATGCATGTTTGAACTTTCTTCCATTTGAATACTCTCTTGATTTTCTTGGAATAGACTCAACCCATTCTATGCTTGGAAGATTATTGAAGAAAACTATTTTATAACCCTCTCTGCATCATTTTGAGAACATGATAGTTCCTTGTTTTTAGAGACTCACTCAAAACTTTGAATGCTTCATATATTATGAACAAAATCATTAGTTTCATCAACAAGATTATCTTGATCCTTTAAAGTTTATTTAGCATCTTAATATTCACAACAACCTTCAAAAAGAAACTTGTGTGGGTAATAAGTTTTACAAGAAGAATTGAACACTGAATGGAAATCTTTCAATGATGAAATGCTTGAAAGAGGTAGAGACTTGAACTAATCTCTAGATTCTTGATCCAAAGAAATCATAAGTTGTTGCATCTTAAAATCTTCATGAATGATGCCCTACTACTCCATACATTCATGAAACTCTTTGAGGTGTTGAGCTGGATCTTCATATTCCTTTCTACTGAATTTTGGGAGATACTCATTCTAGACATAAAACGTAGGCATATCATGAGGATATCCAGTGATCATAGTAAAATCAAATGGATCAAATTTATGGATTAAGAGTGTAGGGAGAGTCATTAAATCCCAAAAAGGAAAACTTCAATGTATAGTGGAGTCACCAATCAATGTGGTAAGTGAAAATCAAGGTGTGAATGTACAACCAACTGCTGAAACTTGTCACTCTCTAGAATTAGCTTCAAACTTAGTGAATCTAAGAAAAGTGTTTTATCCTATTGCTTTGCAAGATATGTTCTTTGTTATTATGGAGTTGCCTTTTATTACTTTTATTCAAAACATCCAGTTATTTCCTCCCCACTGAACAACCAGAGGAAAATATTAAAAACCCAGGGAAAAGTGTTCCTGTCTTCTCTCCCTGGAAATGGTGCCAATTAATGTTGTTCCTTAAGAAACCAATCTCCTCGAACTGGGGAAATTGTGCTTAAGACATTAATAAATATTATTTATTGTCACTTATTATTTGTTGTGTTCTCAAATGAAGGACCTGAAAACTTGGTCTTTAAATCTTAATACATGTATGACCAGAACATATCAAAATTCCATTTGTTGTTGGATATAAATGACGAATGAGGAAAGTTTGAAGGGGAAGTTAACGATAATATGTTGATATTTCATAGAAACTACTATTTGTAACTTAGAGGAATTATGATAATGAGAACCGAATCATAGACAATATGTTGATATTTCACAGAAACTATTATCTATAATTTAGAAAAGAAGTGATGAATTCAAGTATAGGAGAGCTCTTTTAAGGAATTTAAACTTTAGCTACATAAGAAAATAAAGACCTGCTACTTCATTACTATACTTGAAAAGAAGAAAACATATGACACATGATAGATAAGCTTACAAAATTATATGCAACAACTCATGGAAACTTCTAATTCTTTCATTTATCAATGATGATATCAGGAATACAGTGGCCTGATTCTTTTGAACCATCAACCCTTTCTTTGTAATTTTTCCTCTTTTTATACATTTGTGAAATAGCTGTGAAACTGTCAAACTAATAAATTGTTTCCCTAACTATCTAAATTAAAAAAAATTACAGAATTTTACAGAGGTTTAAAGACACCTCAAAGAACATAAAATAACATAAAACAACTAAACTTATAAGAGTACAATAATTACTAACTTGATCTGTTAATCCGCTATTGAGTTCCTCTGTATATATCTTAATCCTCTTTAACTATAATGCACTATGTCAGATTTGTATAAATGTAATCTTATACATGTATCGGATATAGTTTAATTGGACAAAACACTAAAAAGCCCAACCAATTGCCTTTTCTTTAGATTTAGCCTTAACACTACTTTTCCCTTTATATAATGGAGTTAACGCAAAGCACTGGAACAGAAAAGGAATTAACCTAATTTAATAACTCCATCGGATCCTGAATCTCATCGCGTATCGCAATCGGCCGATATATCACTGCAGAACTTTACTTTATGCACCCTTAAGCCACATAACCATGGTTATATTGGACTTATGCATAAATCCTTTATATCTACATTTTTCTATTATATACCTTTTATAACAAAAATATATCATAAAACATACTTTTTTTTGCTTTTAGTAAAGTCAGCACAACTATCGAGGCATACCCTTTATCGCAATCATGACTGACACTTTCCATATATATATAATATGTTACAGATATGATGGACCCATCACAATTATAAAATGTAATATATATGCTTTCAGGTCCGGCCATCGCAATCGCAATCGATGAAACCAACCCCTATATGCATAAAGGCTTTGCGGAGCCGACAGAGCTATAAACACAATATATAGTTATTTAGGTCTGGCTTTCGCAGTCGATGCTTACTTCTATTATAATCCCTTTATAATAGAAATATATAAAAGTGAGTAATCATAATGTATATGAACGAATTTTTGATATGGCGGACCCGACGGGACTTAAAACCATGATGTATAGACCTTTCGGGTTTGGCTAACGTGAATCGAAATCGATAATCGGTGAATGAACCAGCGTATGTATTCAGCACTTTACGGACTCACCAGGCTTTTAAATATAACATATATTTGTTTTAGGTCCGCCATCATAAATCACAATCGGCAAATCTATATAAATATATATAATTGTGGACCTGCTGAACTTTATAAAACACAACTTATAGTATTTCGGGTCTGGTGTTAACTCTTTAACACTTCTTTCCTTTATAAATCTGATATATTTCTTTATTTCAATATGCACACACACACACACACACATATAGATATTAGTTATGGCTCCATTTATGTTGCCATTTAACTTTATCACATGGGCCAATTCCTTCATACTTGTTCCTTTTGCGATTTTGATATATTATAACGAATAAACACCACATTACTTTTAGACTTTGCAGAGTAAAAAATATAAAGGGCTTCATTGAGGTTGAACCCCCTTAATTATTTTAGGCCACACCTTGTGATAAAATTGATAAGTAAGGCTTAAATCACAATATAAGCTACAACATGGAGTAATGTATAAATTCTACGTGAATCTACTGAATCCATCCTATCTATGCGTGTCTTAAGTAATTATCTATGTTTGAGAAGTTAAGAGTTAATTCTGTTATGATTTTTTATGAATTGGGTAGATCTACATGAAGGCAGATCTAGGGTTATTAATTAGTGGGTGAAAGTGGATGGTTTACCTCTTTAGGCTCTGTAAGAAGTGATCGCAGACCCTCATGAAGATCTAGAAGCCATCTTCTTAGAGTTACAGTATTAGGCTATAAAAGGATACCGATCTACGTGAAGGTAGATCTAAGCTACAGGAGCTTAAAACCACTTATCACACTTGTCTCTGGAGGAAGAAACTTAGTTCTGGCATCCCCCAATACTGCTTCGAGTGAGACTGCAATATGCACTATGTAGGTTGTTGCCGAAAGGGCCAACCGTTACGGTTTTTTTGGTTGGCATGAACAAATCGAAACCTGGGTTAGGCCCCCTTAAGCCAACACTATATAGTAACCTTGATTGTGGAAAATTAAAAACGTAAAAGGAAGGAATTGGACAAGAGTTCCTTTGGCTATGTTTGGAAACCGTAATTCCTTACACAGGAGTTCTTCAGATAGAGGAAGTCTTCTTGACCTTAATATTGTTTGGCGTTATGTATGTGCTAGATTCATGAACATGTACTTGATAGGTACAATAGTTACAGGTGGATTTCTCAAAGGGGTTCGAGCCCCTTGATAGATGGCATCGATGTGTTCATTACAAGGAAATGGGCATGGCACAATAAGATAAGATAACTAGTGTATTTCTATGTTTATTTATGCACCAACAATTATGTGTTAATGAGAAAATGATGTAGGGAGTTGCATGGCAAGAGAGATTTCCATGAATCTTGAAGAAGGCTCAAGTTGAGCTTTCCTTGGGAACCATGGGGATTGAGTCATGGTGTCTGTGGTTAGTCTTGTGCCTTGGTATTTTGAAATTGTTGCACTTCATTTGCAATTTTGCATGTGTTTGGTGCATAAGTATGCCACTTTATTGCGACAACATGCTATTATTGGTTTTCATGGTTTTCTTCTTGGTTGTTTCTTGGTATTTCCTTTTATATTTTGAGTCTTGGAATTGTTTGGGTAAGACGAAAGTTAATGCAGCTCGAGGAGAGTTGTGTGGTACCCAAAAAATAATATAAGACTCAGATGAATCTCTATTCATGAGTAAGCGTAGCGGAAGGTAAGACTATGACTGTCAACTAGAGTGGTTGGTTAATAGTGGTAAACGAATGGTGGCAGTATATACATGTGAAAGGTAACTAGAAAAGGTAAAGTAAATGGATCTAAGGTGTCAGATGCCTGGCTATGTTTTGAATGATTGTTTTGAGTGTTGTGCAAGTTGTGCATCAATAATGGAATTTCACTTAACCTATACCTTATGTTAGTTGGTAATTATGTTATGATCATGATTATGTTTCTTTTTATATATGTATACATGTATGTTTGTATGTATGTCATTGTCCGACAGGATGATGATTGTCATATGATAATGATTATATATGCATGTATATATGTATCAGTGTCAGTAATTGAAAGGATCATCAAGGATCATTCTTGTGGAGGAATGATTGCTTATACATGTGAATGGCATGATGAGGTTCCTCGTCGTATGAGGGATCAAGTGGGAAGAGTAGTCACGACAAATATACAAGGTCAGTATCATGTGGTTATGAATTGATATCGTATACTTGTATTATGCCTATGTTATGGACACATTATTCGAAGGAATACAATGATGAAATGAAAGTAGTGTGGTTTGTGACATGTTGGACAAGCATGGGTCAATCACTAGAAGAAAGGTTGTTTTTTTAAATACAATGTGGTTTTGGATGTGTGATAATATTGTTGTGTATATGTCGTATATGTTGTACATGTTGCATATATGATGTTGTGTGCATGTGGTGTTATGTATACATAGCATGTGTACATCTTTCTTATGCAATGTTATGTACAAGATCGTACATATCATGTTGTGTGAATGTTGCATATGTAGAGCTAGGTATAGATGGTGTTATGTACATGATGGATATGTGGTGTTCCGTGTGTATGGTCATGTGTAGATGTTTGATATGAAGTGATGCGTAGAAATGGTGTTATGTACATGTTGGATATGTAGTGATATGTATAGGTGGTGTTGCATGCATGTTGTACATGTCACGACATGTACATGTGGTGTTGTGTGCATGATTGTACAAGCGGTGTTGTGTGCATGTGGTGTTTTGTACATCTTGTACAATTGGTGTTGTATGTAGGTGATGTTGTGTAAATGTCATGCATGTGATGCTATATACATATCATGTCTCGTACATTTCGTGCGTGTGGTACTGTGTACATGTGGTCTTGTGCACACATTGTACAGTGGTGCAATGTACATGTGGCATTGTGTACACGTTGTGTAAATGGTGTCGCGTACATGTCATGTTGTGTACACACTATGAAGGTGGGTGCAGTGTACAGGTGGCACTGTTTACATGTTGTACATATGGCACCAGTGTACATGTGGTATTATGTGCATGTTGTACATGGTGTGTTGTAGGCATGTGGCACTATGTGTATGTGCACATAGTTTAGGAAAAGGCGCTAGGTGTTTGTCACGTCTAGAAATTGATCCAAGGTGCATACAAATAAGGACAAAGGTGGAAGCTAATGATTGATTAAAGGATAAGTGTGTAGGTTTTAACCCCGTACAAAAATTACCTACATGCGAATTCTAAATCACAGGAAAAATAAAAATGCGAGAGCATAACACATAAAACACATATACACAGAGATTTCCCACTGGATCCCAAAACTAGGACTATAAGCTTGATTTTTCATTATGTTCCTTTCAATGTTACAGTACATATTTATACATGCTGAAGCATCAAATACCATGGACTGAAAACCATCGCGTCCAATACCATGGACCAAAAAACCATCGTGTCCAAAAAACATGTGCGAAAATCATGCACAAAACCATAGGTGGGTCTACCCAACCTAACATAGGGTCCAAAACCAAATTTTTCTGGGCCAATGCCCTGGACCCCATAAAGTGGGGTTACGGGTACCCCTCAAACCCCCTGTTAAGTATGTGGAAAGAATATAACACAACCCAACAATCTCACACTTGTTGTTTTCTTTCCACAGGAGAGCTTAGTCATTTTTCCAGCCCTGAAACACCCATTGTTTCTCTACACCAAGATAACTTCTCAGAGCTAATAGATTTTGTCAATGCATCTACAGTTTTCTTCAAAGTGTCCACCTTTACCAGCAACACCTTTTTGTCTTATATCATATCCCTCACAAAGTGATACTGAACATCAATGTGCTTTGTCTTTCAATGATAAGCAGGGTTCTTTTCCAAGAAAATTGCACTTTGGCTATCACAGTTTATCCTTATATCTCCCTGTACTAACCCCATACTTGAACACAATCTCTGCAACCAAACTG
>APFE030828423.1:205606-231707 GCA_000404065.3 Pinus taeda
TGATTTCCATGAGCATGTTATGAACAGTATGATGGTTTTGACGTAGGTATATTCCTTGATTGTTTGATATTTCGATGCGAAGAATCCTTGCCAAGGTATGGATCGCTCGATGTACGAGATTTCAAGGAAGTTGGGAGGTGAGTGACTGCACGAAAAGGGGGTGACCAGATTTCCCGCGAGACAATGTAGGAGAGAATGGATGGTCCTAGATATATTTGTTTTGGTTATTAGCATTTCCATATGGAGTCATATGCACATTATGAGTGTGCCTTGGAACAATGAGACGATAAATTTTCACTGAGAGGAAATGTAGTGTGGGATTATAGCATTGGACATCAGATGTAGATTTTACTTTACAGTGGATTTTGGACATTGTGGGAAGTAGGTGAATCCTGGTACTACTTTGAGGGTGGAGCTGTGATCCTCTATATTCCCTTGTCGATTGATACGAGAATCATATCCTTTTATTTTCTAGTTTAGAAAATGTGAGTATGTGTGTATGCAGTTATTCTAAATATCATAATGAGTTGTGCTATAAAGCTCTAGTATGTGGTATGGTTATTATATTTTCATGTTGTCATGATTTTTTTCTTTTGAGCAAGTATTTAATTATAAATACTGTAACGAGCTAAGTTATAAAGCTCCATGGGCAGTATGTTTTCTTTTCAGTGGTTTTGCTGAGGTCTTGGTGTGCTTTAACACCAAGGATGATGTTCCCCAAGGGGGATTGTTTTGTAACAACCCTGGTGAAAATTTCATGTAATAAAAGTTAATAAAGGAAAAATAAGGCCATTGGTAAGGGACATGTATTCCAAGCTGAATGTTGGGCAAATATATCCTAGTGGCCATAAATGGATGTGTGTTTTGGCTAAGGAAAATTGGAAAAGACTAAAACAAAGGCATTAAAAGGCAAAAACACATTTTTGGCACGTTTATTCATGAAAATAAAGGAAATTAGGAGAAACATAAGGTGAAAGGTCACAAGTTGCATGTGAGGAGGAAATTGAAGAAAAATAATGGAAAATGAAGAAATTAGAGGCCTCGTTGACAAAAAGGTTTCTAAAGATCAGTTGGTAGGTTTCTCAGTGTTAGGCTGGCAGAGTGTTAAGATTTTGTTAGTTTAAGCTTGGATCTCTCTCATTACTCTCTCTCTCTCACTCTTGGTCACCTAAAGTTTTCTTGGAGCACTCTAGTTAGGACAAAAGGAAAGAGAAAGCAACGAAAGGAAAGGAGAAGAAAGCAATGATCAAGGAAAGGAAAGTGGGACTCAAGAAGCTTCAACAGGAATACTTGTAGGTAACCTCTTGCATGTGTGAATTCCTGGCTAGTTTGGACATGCATGGCTTTGCATGTTGGTGTATGGCTCTCTTGTTGTCAGTGGGATGGTTTTGTCAGGGTATGAAAGTGGATTTCGGCTTAGCCTAGAGTTTTTCCAGATGCCATGGTATGTTGGGATGTTATTTTAGTTTTTGAGCTTTGGAATTGCTAGATGGATTTTGGAATCCCAGTTGGAGGTGGTCTCAAGGTTCATTCCCAAAGGCCTAGGAATCCCTTGACTGGTTTTGGTAGGATACACGATAAATCCTGAGGGAGCAATCGTGATTTAGGACCTAGTGTTTCAGGTTTGGATTGCGGTAAATCCTGAGAGATAAGGAGACAAAAATTTCCTCAAGGGTAGTGATGGGTTCCAGATGGCATTCAATTTCAGTTTGGTTGTGATGAGAGAATGAATTTTGGTGTTATCATGATTTGATGAGGGTGGAGCTGGTTTAGCCTCTAGATTACCTTAGCTGTTCCTGGATTGGTTGTTCTATGAGATCTCACATTCACACTTGAAATATGGAACTAGGGTGATTGGCTAAAAGAGAGATTTGGTTCAGCCATGTCTATGGTCGGGTGGTAAGTAGAAGTCTTGAACCCAGTCAGATTTTCCTATGATTAATAAAAGCTAAGTTATCTTACTTTTTCATTAATTTAGATGTGGATTTAATGGCTGTTATATCTCTGATATTTATATGGTTTTATACTTGTTATAAGCATGCTTGAATGACTAGTTTATGTCATGGTTATTTCATATATTTACTTGTAACTGTTAAATGGATCAATGTGGTGAGCTCCAATATTGCAGCAATAATGCTGCAACTCCTAGGGCTCCCTTCTTTACTTTTATCAACTTGGTAGTTGGTAACAAACTTGGAAGCGATGGTGTTGTATGCACAAGTACTAGCTCTTACTGTAGCTATCACTTGATCAATTGGCACAAGTTCGCTAGGAGCCTAAGCCAACTTCTATGAATTCTCAGAAGAAGCTTTTACTATGATGGCAGAAGACTAATTCTATAGGGGCTATTCTACTTGCAGAAAGAGAATGAAAACTGAAATGGAACTCAAACCATAGCAAACCCTAGCAAACCATAATTGTGTAAGAAAAGAGATGGAAATCACTGAAATGGGTGCCATTGATTACTGAAAAGGTAAATTGCATTTATTCAAGCTACTTCTAAAGAGAAATGGAAAGAAATCATCCTTTTGCAATCTTCAATATTTTTATGTGGATTTATTATGCTTGTGATTTGACTAATTGTGACTATGTAGTGGTTTGCTGGCAAAGGAAAATGGATTTGGATTTTGTAGATGATGAGGAAGGTATGGAGGGGTCCTAAGAAGTCCCTAGTACCCTTCTGGAGATTTCCATTGTGATTAGACTTCGAAAAATTGCTCGCATGAACTTCTACAGGAGGCTGCACGAGATCTACAGGAAGTTCTACAGGAGGAGGCCGAAAGTGATTTTTAGAGGTTTGAAGGTGAAAAACTGGTGGGAAAAAGAAAATTAAGGTTGGATGAAGGTTTTGAAGGGTCTAGGACTCTGTTGATAAATATCAGGAATGAAGGAGATGGTTGGATTGGTTCAAAGGGTAAGAAAGCGACTTTGTGAAGGAATGCAGAAATTAGGACAACTTGGCAAAATGTGGTGAATGAGTGAAGGATTCTGTGAAAGATGAGTTGGTATAGGTTGTGCTATGGAAGGATGACAAGATGGAATATTTTTCAAGTGAGATGCACACCTACTTCTTAGAACTGACCCAAGAAAGAACCAAAAAAACAAAGTTTTCCTAATTTGACCTAAAATCTTACCTAAAAACAGAAAAGTGCTAAACAAAATTTTATGGAGAGGAAACTATGTGGGAAAGCCATGGTAAATGAACAAGAAATGGTCTAAACATGTGAATCCAAGCAAATATCAACTTCCCCAGCTCAAAACATCACACTACCAATTGCAGGAAAGAAACAAATAGTGTTTTTGGGGAAGCAACAGTGCCTCGTCCTCAATTCATTGTCCCAAGGAGGGAGAAAGGGAATCTAAGCCTGCTAGTATCCTTTTTGGGTCTTTCTCTATTAATACAAAAAACTACTTAAACAACTTGAAGCAAGAACAACTAATTTGATAATCAAAAGCAACCTAATTTACCAAAGCAAGATTAATCCTAAACAACAGAAATCAGATTATGAATGCAATAGAAAAAAACATATAAATATAGAAAGGAGGTTTTGGGTAGCTTGGCTTGGGCCCTAACCCAAGAGATTTAGCCCTCTAGAAAGGATCAGTGCTGATTCAAAGCTGGATTCATCTTTGTTGATAAAAAAATAATAGTTACATCACAAAACTGTCTGCAAAAGGAGCTCGAAAATGAGCTGAGTACAACATTGCACAAAAGTGAAAAAACAGACTATGAAATGGCTAACCTACTGAGGCATGAAGCTTTATTATTTATACAAGTGAGGACCCCCAATAGTCCTCCTAAACTTCAGGAACTTGGCTGCCTAAAACTGGAGATAACAGCAACCCCACTTGAGTTGCTCGGCTGCCCCTTGGAATCATTGATGTGGTGGCCTTTGGACTCCGAGCTCCTAGTGGAGAACTCGAGGAAGGGATCAGTAATGCAGGAGACACCCCTCCTATAATTCTTCAGCCCTTTTTCCTCGAGTTTGGTTGCTAATATGCTAATAAATGCCTGGTCCTTGTCCAAAAATTGTCCAAAAATCTGCAATAAACACTCATTAAACTAGGTGGTAAAGTGACTATCTCCATTCACTCAATTGACATAAATATATTCAAAAACATGCACAAAAATATGGAGAATAGTGGATTAAATGGAAAAAATAAGTAAAACAAGCCCATATAGTTACCGATTTCTGGGGCTCATCACAGTGCAAGACCTAGTTGATGTTCTAGTAGTTTAATGGAGAAGTAGGTGATCCTTCTGGTCATGTTTTATAAGTTCTTCCAGTCATTTATGCTCTATCTTGTATCCTAGACCTATAGGTTGCATTGATTCCAAGTGTTTGAAATAATTTTAGTCCTATTTGGGGATGCTCAGGCCTAGTCGTGAGGTTGGTTTCGATTAATAAACATTTTTATCATGTTTCTAATGAACTATGGAAGTTACAACAAGTTTTCGTAAGAGACCAGGATTATGGGCTAGAAAGGTGGATTAAATCTTGGGTTCACTAGAATAGAACTAGAAATTTTGGTCCACTGTTGCTAGCAGGCATGCCTGTGAGAGAAAATTTGTGTTTCTAGTCTCTCCTTTGCCCATAGCATGAGAGAGACTATTGCATAAGAGCTACAGAATAATAGTGGGACCCAACGACAAGTTGTCTAAGTGTTTGAATTATCTCTTGAGGGTTATGTTGATGATGTTGGATGATTGTATGTCATGTTCCATTGATTCCAATTTCTTAAATTGATATAGGAGGTTGAGTATGATCATTATAGCATCTCTCCTCATGCTTACCCTGGTTGGCGTGGTTAATTTGGGTAGGCTTGGGAGGTGGTGTTTACAAGGTTGTCCTTTGATGGAAGCCTACTTGATACAGATATCAACATGATGTGTCTAAATATGTGATAGACTGTTTCTGATAAAGTTATAACTTTTCAGAGTCAAAGGAATGAAAAAATTGAAATTTCAATAAGTATGCATAATTTATGTTAAGAAAAGCTACATACACATGCAAGTATGAAGAAGCAAGAGCACATACAGTTTCTGCACCATGGTATTCTAAATACCAAGCGTCTTTACCATGTTATTTCCCTATGCTATTGAGCTCAATAATGTATGTTTTCATCCCATCTAAGAAAACCATCAGCCGGAGTATGGTTTTGACCTATGGTATTGGATAAGGGCTAAGCCATATAAAGAGATGAAGATCAAAGTGACAAGGTGTGTAAGTAATGGATAACTTATGAGTATTTAGAATTGAAGCAAATACACCTGTAATGGGCTATTGATGTTTTTCTTGATCAGAAACTAAGTATGTGTTGGATAGCGGAAGCCCACCGCAACAGGTAAGGGGCGCGAAGCCTGCAATTTTGGGTAAGAGCGGCTTAAAGACTCTGTGAGATGCACGGAGCACGATGTGTAATAAGTCAAAGTCAAAAGGGTAGTCCACTGAAAAATAATGAAAAGAAATGTAATTGAGTCGGCCCGCCTATGGATCGCGGTCCATGGAAAGGTATAAATAGAGCGAGGCTCTATGGGTAGTGTAGCCAAGTTTTTGGTATGTTTTTGGGATTTGAAATGTAATGGGTGTCTAAGAAGAGAATTCTAAGAGCATTTGTAAGACGGAGTCAGGGGTTTGGGTAGAGGATAGAGGCTCTGCAGCTATGTGCATAAAGGCCCAGAAGAGTTTGTAGTTGTGTGCGGAGACCCCTGCAGCTGAGCGCGCAAGCCAGATCTGGATGTAAGGGTGATAAGTGGAAATAAAGATAAGTTTCTTCTAGATTCTGTGTTAATTATGAACTATCACAACTCTGTTCTTTTATGGTTTATGAAACTATGTTCATCTGCATGCATATGCTTATTGAGTACTTGTGAATTGGGTTTAATCTTAATATGAAAATTAAATGAAAGTAATAAATGTTTTCTTAAAGACCTCTCTAAGTAGATCTGGGTTATAATACTTAATTGAATAAATTAGATCTAGCTAAGATTATCGGGATCCACGCAGATCTAGCATAGCACGAAGCTGTAGGACGACGCATGAACCTCTCAGACCACATATAGACATCCTAAGGGTGTGGAAACCTATTTCCAGCACCCTCCCCTACTACCTCTGGTGAGATCTCAGTCCACGCTTCACGGGCTGTTGCTGAAAGGACCGGTAGCTACGTGATTTGCTTGGCTAAATAATTCTTCCAAACCTAGTTCAAGCCCATATAAGCCAATAATATGCACCCAAGAATTTGATGATGGATCAGATCTAATGGATCTGAGATGACAATACTGATTATGAGGTGATTTGATTTATGTTGATAGTGTCTTATTGCATGATTTTTCTGTGTATGCCGAGATCTCGGTATGTTTGAAGTTCTATGTGCATCAAAGGCTTGATTATGAAATTGTAGACCTGTACACAGGTTTTATAACCTACAAGGTACATACACACGTGAGTGTGATACTTGTAAGTCATGTACATGTGGGTTTATGTCCTAAATAGAATGTATACACATGGGTTTGCTTTGAGGAAAGTGCATACAGAAAGTAGTTTTTCGATAAAAAGGATGTCTGGTCAGTTTAATCAGTCTTGATGTGTTTCTATCTTCTGTCGATAAAGTATTCTTGTTAATCTGGGATTAAAAAATGATATTTTAATTAAGGATTGATTGATCGAAGAGTGATGATGATACTTGTTGTGAAGTTTGTGGTTGTTTTAGAATGATGTAATAGATCCATGATTCAATACTTATTTCAGAGTGACAATGGTTTAGTTTTAAGAATTGAGTGATTTAAGATCTATACATGTGTATGCTTCATGGAAAGTGCATACACATGTGGGTTTTCTATTGTAAAGTAGCATATATATTTTGATATATGATTGATCAGGGTTTGTAGCAACATAATATCTTTCCTCCAGTGTGTAGTATGTTGATTGGTATTTTGGTTACAGTGTTTTGACTATAATGGTTGTTTACGTTGATTGATTTGGGTTTCATTTGATTCAGTTGATTCAGTGATTGGATTTTAGTGATTGGTTGGTTCTATTGGTTCAGTGATTGGTTGATTTAATGGCTTGAAAATATTGATTCACCCCCTTCCTCCTCTTAGTATTTCTCCCAACAATTGGTATAAAACCAGGTCCTTTAGAAAAGTTTTGATCACTTGAAGGATATCCGTCAAGATGAGTAGTCATGAAGGAGTATTTTCTATAAGACCTCCTATATTTAATGGAACTAAATTTTTATTTTGGAAAGTTATGATGAGATCATACTTGTAGGCACTAGGAGTTTATGTATGTGAAATCGTTGAAAGTGGATATCAATATCGAGCCTCTATTACTTCAGATATTGAAAGAAAGAAACAATGTTAAACCAATGTAAAAGCCGTAAATTCCATCTTGGGAAGTCTAGTTAAGTCTACGTTTGTGAAGGTAATATAGCTAAAAACAACAAAGGGAATGTGGGATAAGATTATCCAAAGTTATGATGGCGACACGAAGGTAAAAAGTGTTAAATTAAAACATTCAGAATATAGTATGAGACATTGAAAATGCACGATGATGAAACAATTACAAAATATCTTGTTATAGTAGATGAAATTGTTAATTCCATGAGAAATCTTGGTGAACAAATAAAAGATACAAATATTGTTGAAAATATTTTGAGATCTCTAACTCCGAAGTTCAACTCCAAACTATTTGCTATTGAAGAAATTCAGTATCTGAAACGTCTCACACATGATAAACTCCATGGAATATTGACAACATTTAAGATGAGGAAAAGTGGTGCTTCAGACATGAAAGAAGAAACCTTCAAAGCTACTGCAAAAGGAAAAGAAAAGCAGGAATCAGGTTATGTACTAGAAGAAGAAGGGGCAAACTTTGTAAAGAAACTGCAAGTGGGTACAGGAATATTCATAGGTAATATTCCTTTTAAATGTTTTTCTTGTAGTAGAGTTGGTCATTATGTTACTAAGTGTCCCTATAGAGAAAATTATGAGAAAGGAAAAGAAGCTGCAAAAATAAATAGGAAAAGGTTTGAAATCAAGAGAATTTTTATACACATGAAGACAATGATGGTCTTTCAAATAGTGAAGAAGGTGAGTCTGATCTAGATTGTCACTTACATATGGCATTCAAAGATAAAAGTAATAATGAGTTTGATGGCCTAGAAGAAAAGGTTAATTTTACTCAAAACTTTGACAAGAATATATAAGATCTAGTGACAGTTACAAATGGCAACAAATATTCAAGTTTGGGAGAAACCCACTTTCTATTGATTAAGAATGAAGAAGAAGAAGCATCGCCGGGTATGGGTTTTTCTTCTAAATGTGAGACATTTTCTTGTCTATCCAATGATGATAGTGATGATGATACTAGAACCACTGAGCTTGCACTTGTGGGTAAAAGTGAAAGTAAGCACTCTAAAGAGAAAAAAATTCAAAAATGATGTCTCTTGAAGCAAAACATCAAGGCAAGTTAGAATCAATCGACGATGCAGATGTGCCTATACTAAGAAAAGATAATTAGCAATAATTAAAAGGAAAGATGAAGTATAATATAATGAATCTTGTTGTTTTGCATCTAGTTGGGAAATGGTTACAACAAGTTTCCTCCATCAGACAAGGAAGTGAAAAAGAACAATAAGGATTTGAGTACCATTTTTTGTAGCATATTTTATTCAATATTGAATAAGGTTATGCATTATACTATTGTAAATAAAGTATGGGATAAGCTACAAGAAATACATGAATAAGTACTAGGTAATCCTATGTCTAACAATGTGTCCAAAATGACATATGGAATTGTTGATTCAAAAGAAGACAGGTTAGAAGAAACTTTTTATCTTAGAGAAACACTTGATCTTGCTTTGAAAAATATTGTTAGACTTAAATATAAGTTTCCGGCTTATGATAACAGGGACCATGATGGTACGGTATGTAAGCAATACTATGAATGTCTTGAAGATGAGGTCATCACTTTAAGAGAAAATCTTGAAAAATAAGATAAGTGGAATGAATAACTACTTCAAGCATTTTAAGAACAAGAAATTGGGCTGAAAGAAGAGATTATCAAATTAAAATAGAAAATGGAGGAAGGAAGAAAGGTTGAATAAATTAAGAAGAAGAAATATATAGAAAAGGAGAAACAATATTAGGTTGAGGTAAAGATCCTAAAAGGTAAATTAGAAGAAAAAGATAAACATTTGTGATTTCAAGATAGTACTAAGATTTTGGATAATATAGTTACTACTCAAAGGTCTTTTTGCCATCAAATCTGGTCTTGGAATTCATGAAACTATTGAAGAAGAGTCTAGTTCACAAGCCAAGGAAAGGAATTCTAACGCAAAATCTGAAATAATCAACAAAGAGATAAGAATTCAACCCCATCACCAACCAAGGAAAGAAAATCTTCATAGGAAATCATTTACTCCTAACTATAGAATTGTTTATTGATTTTCTCCTATGATCAATAATGATGAATGTTCTATATGTCATAATTATGGACGCATTGCATCTAATTGCAAAAGTAGAGTGTTTCAAGCTAATAATCATCTCACAGAAAGATCATCAACTTCCAGGTACTTTAGGGGAAATTTTTATTCTTGTAATATGCTTGGTCACAAAGCCATTGATTGCAATAGAAGGAATATGAAACATATAAGATGTTATTCTTGTAACAAGTTTGGGCATGTAGAAAACGAATGTCAGAAGAAGTCTATGGATCACCACATATAACATTGTAAGTGATCATATAAGAACATTAATGTCAGAAGACCTGAAAAAAGATGGGTCCACCAGCATTTCTTATAATCAGTAGGAAAAATAAGAACATATAAGGTGTGTTATTTCTCTCTGCTCATTTGAAGATGAATATGAAAGGTACATAGATAGTGGATGTTCCAATCACATGACTGAAGATAAGAGTAGAATGGAGTCTCTTAGGAAAAACCAACATGCTTGGAACTAATGTTTCAACAAAATTACTAGGGAAAGGTAAATCCAAAATCAATAAAACTAGAGCAAGATCTAATGATTTATTAATCCAAGGGCCAAAGCAGAATATTCTAAGTGTAGGTCACATGGGAGATAAGGAAAATATGATTATGTTTTCATCAACCAAGTGTAAGGTTATGAATGAAGTGACTAGAAAATTCATAGCAAGAGGATATAGAAATCCAGAAAAATTATATGTGTTTGAAGAACATAATTCTCATAGATATGAGAAAGATTCATACCTAGAGTAAAATAATATGGTTCCCATTGCAACCTATTATTCTTAAAAGAATACTTCTAATAGGGTCTGCATAAGTGGTGTGAGGTACTTGACCTCATAAGAACATAATATGATTATTAGGTCCTCAAGGTCAGTGATGTATAATCTTAGGGGGAGTAATACATGTTACTTCTTGATGATGATTCTCATGATTGTTTTGATATTCATGTTTCTTATATTATTGACGGAGAATCTGGTGTAGTAGCAATGAACAGGTACAAACAATACAGGCTTAGGAGGCACTGAAGGTGTGAACCTGTATCCTATAAAGGAAAGTCACATGTGTATGTGAGTTCTAAACTGCACAGTTGCGTATATCCTCGTATTATGAAGAAATAGTGGGAAAGACTTAGGAAAAGGGTCTGATATACTTCAACCAATTATTGTTTGGCTTTCTTGTTTAGATGGTTAATGATTATAGTATGTTGTTGATATTTAGAAGTGCTTTGGGCCTTTATAAGTTTCTGATACCTAATAGATGATTGGTTGATGAAGATACTTTGATGACTCTTACTGATATATGAGATGATATGATCATATGTGATAGTGAACAATTGGCATAGGTTTAGGGGGAGTGTTTGTTATGCTTATAATAGTGCATTGTTGGCATTGTGTTTTCTTGATACATAATGATACTTATCAATAAGTGATGTTGCTTATGTTGATGAAATGAAGTGGTTTTGATATGATAAAGAATGATGTTTCTAAGAGATGGTTTTTGATATGCTACTACTACATCTAATGGATGATACTTGGAAACATGGAATTTTTTTGATGATGATGAAGAATGATGCTACACTACCCTATCTTATTTTATGATGATATTCTTGGTCCTAACTTATATTTTTTCTGATGCATACATGGTCATAGGTTGATGATATTGAACCTACATTACTTTATCTTGTGAATTAATGATGGAAATATACAGGTTGTTGTTCTTGGTGCTACTGACAGATTCTTATGATGAAAATCATATGTGGTGTATGATAGTTTCTAATGACTATCATGGTATTGTTTTATATTGGTTACATATCTATAGATTGATGTAAAGGTCATGTAATGACCTATGATGTACTCATTGTCAAATTCAATCATGTATGAACTATTGTGGTCAAGCCCTTTTTGGACATATGATGTAATTTGTAACCCCACTGTGCTTGGGGATTTGATGTAATAATGATGTCAAATATGTAAACCCATTGTGATTGGGTGATTGATGTAAGTTTGAGTCCTTGGTGATAGGACAAGTCGTATGAGTCATAAAGTCTCGCCCTTCATTGTACATCCTTAAAAAAATTTAGCATGTGCTTAGGGGGAGCATGGTCAGCGTTCATACTGACCACTTCAGATCTATAGCATTAAAGAGAGAATCCTTCATTCAACATTACTCCACCCTTTTCCCTTGATGTCAAATGGGGAGAGTAACTTGGTGATTAGAAATCTTGGTGCTTGGATTGATGTATTTTACATGTATCTATAGGTTGTGG
Organism: Pinus taeda; assembly: GCA_000404065.3. Taxonomy (NCBI): domain Eukaryota; kingdom Viridiplantae; phylum Streptophyta; class Pinopsida; order Pinales; family Pinaceae; genus Pinus; species Pinus taeda. Next base: position 217,365 of record APFE030828423.1, read on the forward strand.
TGACCAAACACCAAAGTGGTTCCCATCAAGTCCAAACGGGGATATTGTTGGCATTATGAATTATGTGTTGTCCTTGGTGGAAACCTACCTGATGAGTTGTCCTTTGATGGAAACATACTTGATACAGATATCAGCACGATGTGTCTACATATGTGATAGAGGGTTTTTGACAAAGGCATACTAAGTAGTATCTTCATGCCAAATCTCATCATCTCCCTACTCATAAGTTGAGTGTTCTCAACACACTAGCTACTCGTTCACTCAAAATATCTGATGAAATGAACCTGGATAAAGAGAGAGCCCATCTCCTTGATGTTTTTGTTAATAATTGATATAGTAGTCACCAAGGTCTGAACGATTTCCTTAAAACTAGCAGAGGTCCCAAGGTGAAAGGAGACCCTAAAGATCGAATCTTAGGGGTGCATCTCTGTTATGAAACTATCTCACAAAAATATAGAAAACATAGATCAATGACTTAGAAATCAACCTCTTCGAGGGGGCAACCTCCTTTACATTACACAAATGAACAATCATTGGATGATACAATTGACCAAACCTCCTTTCTATATATAGGACTCTAAGGGGTCACAATATAACCAAAGCCAACCTAACAATAATAATATAACAACACAAAAATAGCAATAGTGGGCTTCTATGGGGCACAATAATAACAATATGGGGACAATAGGGGCACAACAATAACAATAAGGGATACAATGACAATAGTAATGGGGGAATCACTAGTATTATAGGGACTTGACGTGCCCCTCTCCTTCAAAAAAGTGTTGTCATGAATGCTTGAGTAGTTTTGGATGCTTATGTATGAAATTCTCATCCTCCCATGTGGAATCTTCAAAGGGTAAGTTCTTCCACTTGATGAGATGCTCTGAAATTGATCGATTTCGTAGCTGTTGAGTTCTTGTTTCTTTGACTGCTTTAGGTTCAAATATGATTTTTGCTTCCTCATCCAGTTCTGGAAATATTGTTTGAATTGGGAGCTTGTCACTTATAACCTTCTTTAAGCATGAAACATGGAAAACTAGGTGCACTCGGGAAGCTGCAGGAAGCTCCAATTTGTATGCCATCATACCTATCTTTCACAATGCCTTGTACATACCATAATACTTTGGTGATGATTTATTATCCTTCTTATCTTTCTTGAGGGACATTTGTTTATTTGGTTGTAGCCATAGGAATACCCAATCATCTACATCAAAAATTCTTTCACCATGATGTTGATCTTGCCACTATTCCATTCTATTTTGTGCCAAGGTGAGGCTATCCTTTAAGAGTTGGAGAACTTGTTGTTGATGCTTGATATGATCTTCCAATTATTGAACCTTAGAATTTTCTCTTAAATATGATGTGTTGGATGGTGGATATATCCATAAAGTGCCATAAATGGGGTCATTTTTGTTGCAACATGGAAGGAAGTGTTATACCACCATTCAGCCATAGGCAACCATTTGACCCATTATGTCTATTTATCAAGTTCAAAGCAACAAATATATCCTTCCAAACATTTTTTTACTATCTTAGTTTGCCCATCAGATTGAGGATGATAAGATAATCTATGAGCTAACTGAGTACAAGACAAGAAAATAATTCTATCAAAAAATTTCCAGTGAAAATGGGACCTCTATCGCTTACAATAATATTTGGGTTTCCATGTAGCTTTTGAATTGTTTCCATAAATGCAGTAGAAACTGTAATCACTTTAAATACATGAGATAATGCACAAAAGTGTGCATACTTGGTAAGTTTGTCAACTACCACCATGATAACACTCTTTCCTTTGGACTTGGGTAAACCTATGATAAAATCCATTGAAACCTCCTCCCAACTTTGGCTGCGAATGGATAAAGGTTGTAATAGACTTGGCTCTTAATTGTTTCAACTTTATTTTGTTGGAAAACAAAACATTCCGCCACAAACTTTTGAATACCTAATTTAAGGCCATCCCAAAAATTCATTCTTAACCCTGTGGTAAGTTTTTATAAATCATGAGTGCCTTACTAAGGGAGAGGTGTGCAATTCCCTAAGAATCTTTTGTTTGAGTTGGGAATTCTTACATAGGTATAACCAATCTTTGTACCATAACAAATCATTTTTCTAGCTAAATGTATCAAATGTACAGGGATCTTGTTGTATCTTTTGAATGAGTTCCCAGAATTCTTCATCATTATTCCATGCATCCCTTTCTTCGTTTACCCAATCTAGCTGGATAATAGAAATGGTGCAAATAAATGCTTCCACATCCTCATCCTTTCTTGAGAGTGCATCTGCCACAACATTTTTCTTCCTTTTTTTGTAGATGATTTCAAAGTCATAGCCCAAAATCTTTGTGACCCATTTTTGCTGCTCTTCTAAAGATAATATCTGTTCTAAAAATTATTTAAGACTATCATGATCTATTTTTACGTTGAAGTGTCTTCCCATTAGGTAGGGTCACCATTTCTTAAGTGCATTTAGTATTGCCAACATTTCCTTCTCATAAATAGCTTTGTGTAAATACTTTCCTTTGATTACATGACTTTCGAAAGAAATGGGTCTTTCTTCTTGCATGAAAACAACACCACTTCCATTTCCTGTGGCATCACATTCCACAATAAAGGTTTTTGTGAAGTCCAATGTAGCTAAGGCTGGTGCTTGGCACATTGCCTCTTTAAGATGTTCAAAGGCCTTCGTTGCTTCTGAAGTCCATGAAAATGCATCTTTCTTCAATAATGTTGTTAGAGGTGTTGACATTCTACCATAATTCTTAACAAACTTGCGATAATACCCTGTCAACACGAGAAATCCTCATAGATGATTTATGGATGTGGGGATTTTCGATTCCTTAATGGTTTTAATTTTGTTAGGGTCTACCTTAAAACCTTCATGAGATACAATATGACCTGGATATTCCACCTCTTGTACTCTAAAGAAACATTTGGAGCTTTTTGCATATAATTGCTTCTTCCCTAATAGTTTGAGCACCCTGTCAACATGTTGAACATGATCCTTCCAAGGCTTGTTGCAGGTTAGTATATCATCAAAAAATACTAACACAAATTTTCTAAGGAAGGGTTTGAAGATGAAATTCAACAAACCTTGAAATCTAGAAGGTGCATCGGTAGGGCCAAAAGGCATGAACAAAAATTCGTAACGTCCCTCATGAGTTCTAAATTTTGTTTTTGGAATGTATTCAGTCTTCATTTCGATTTGATGATATCCTTAAAGAAGATCCAACTTGGTGAATTAAATTGATCCATGCAATTCATCCAATAATTCATTAATGACAGGAATGGTAAATCTATATTTAATAATGAGCTTGTTGAGCTCCCTATAATTTGGACACATGCGCCATGATCCATCCTTCTTGTGAACCAATATTATTGGAGTAGATAAAGAACTTTGACTAGGTTGAATTATACCAGCCTCTAGCATTTCTGCAACCATATGTTCAATTTCACTCTTTTGGGCATAGGGATATTTGTAAGGCTAATGTTTGGAGTAACACCTCCTGCAACCAAATGAATAGCATCATCATGATCATGAATAGGTGGGAGGCCTTTGGGAGTCTCAAATACCTTGCAATGATTGTCCAAGACTTTTTGGAGATCTGGAGAAATAGATGATTTTGATGTGGGAACCTCTAGTGAACATAATTGTGCAATTTTTCCTCATTGTTCTTTCTTTAGAAGTTTTGTCATTATGTTAGAGCTAATTATCTTTACCAGTTTCCCTGTGATACCCCTTAATTCCTTTGCTTCTAAAGAGACTTTCATGAAAAGTTCTTGAAAATTAAAAGCTATTGTACCTGAGGATTGTAGCCATTGGACTCCTAGTACAACATTATCACCACCCATTAGAATGGAGAGAATTGACCTATTCAATACATATTCTCCCATGGGCAGCTTGATATTATCGCACTTTCCTAAGCAATTTATGGTTCCTCCACTTGCAACCATCACTTGACACTCTGGTGCTAGATATAGGAAGCAATTCAATTCCTTGGCTATCTTACAATGAATAAAATTATGGGTACTACCCAAATCAATGAACACTATTACCTTTTTCCTCTTGTATATCCTCTTATTTTTACATTTCTTGTTCCTTTTCTTCCTCGTCTTCTCAATATATGTAAAATAATTTGTCCTCAGCACACTTATGACCTTTAGTGTATTTGTTATCACAACTATAACAAAGCCATTTTTCTCCTTTTTCTTCCAATTGTTGTGGTGTCAACCTTGTAGGTTTTGGATGGCTAGGGGCAACAACACTTCTGTCTTTATGATTGTGAGTGGTAGGCTTCCTTGTTGCCATAATTTTGCTTTCCATTTTTCTTTCCAACCTGAATGCCTTCTCCAATGAATCAGGTTCCCAAAGGCAAACCTCATGTTGGATGTTATCCTCCACAATCCCTATGAGCACATCAATCCTATGCTCCTCTGGAATATCTTTTACCCTTATATTCAATTTTTGGAAATCCTCAATGTGTTCCATCATAATGTGCTATCATTTCATCCGTAAAAATATCCGAAGTGAAAATTTTTTTACGAGAGCAAAGCCATCGATACCATACAAACTGATTTCGTTCCAAATATAAAGTGGCAATGCATACCATTTTTGTGTTTTTCACATTATGGAGATCAACAAATTTCTCCATCTATAGTATCCATGATACGAGATTCTTGCCATCAAACTTCCTCATATCAATATTTGGAACATGGTGGTTCTTTGATCCTGTTTTAGAGTCTATGAAATCATGATTAACATTTATTTTGTTCTCATCGTGAGTTTCCTTTACTACCCTTTCACCATTAGTAAGAATTTCTTGTAGAAACTTTGTCAAATTTGTCTTCAAATCTTCCATTTAGCTTCCACGCCTTTCTTTAAATCATCCATATTAGGTTCCACACCTTCCATCTTAGCTTCCAAGTCATCCATCTTATCTTCTACTCCTTTATTTAAACCATCCATCTTAGCTTCTATTACTTTTTGTGTGAGTGAAATTTGTTGCACTTCGTCTCGTAATTTTGATATCTCATGTTGCATTTCTTCCTCTTTTTCATGAGTCATGCTAGAGCTTTCACGTTGCTTACTAGGTGTTTCCATTTTCTTTCTTATGGGCATCAATTAGTGATAATAATGCTTCATTATGCCCTTTTAATTCCTTCAAACTAATTTTTCAAACCAAACTTATGCAAAAATTTAAAAAAAACTACACACCTTTTTTCACTTTGTAGGAGCTCGATATTGAATCTGTTGTCTCTCTGTAATTTTGGATCTCAAAGGTCTGAAATTTCTTCAATGATAACCCTATGGGTACTCTTTCTAACCCCACAAGTAGGGTCAAGATTGTATTCTTAATGCAGGAGCATAAGACTTAGAGGTAAAATCTTCCAGCTTATTCCAAAAATACAAAAAAATCTACAAGCAAAGGTGTGGGATCATTTAGCCATAAATTTCCATGTTTCTGTAGTTCATCATTAGAGATAGAATCTAGGAGTAAATCATGTTATAATAAGTGTTAAATAGATAAGTTGTGTTGGAGGTTCTCGAGGAGAATACCTCACTAAACAGATAGGATTAGTTAAGCATAGTGGAGGTTTTCGAGGAGGATGTCTTGTAGAACTGATAGTTACAAAAATTAAGCCTCTGTTTTAGGGAACTGGTTGTTAATACGAACCAGTATATATGTAAGTTGGATGATATTGTAAAGGGATTTTGACTAAATGTGTTTTTAGTATTGTTGAAGAAAGGAGCAAACATCTGTATGTATTAGTCACTCCCGTAGATATTGAGATCTCTGAAACCATTCTGTGCATCTGAACTTATGCTTGTCTGTTAGATCTGGTGTTATGCATATTTTAGCTTCACGCTATGGTTTCTTTTAAATCTTCACAATAGTGGTTCAGACTTTGTTTCCAATTTATATGTTGGTTGAAGATTGTTTGAGTGTGTTCCTTCGAATCAGCGTTCTCTATTTCCTTTATACGCATTGGTTAGTTCAGTAGGCAAAATTCAGGTTTACACTAAGAAATCATGGAAAACTTAGTTCGAATTGAGAATTTAGACTTAAAACCTTATCAAGTGTGGCTAATAGCCAGGTTGAGTCTATAAACATTATTGCATTGTAGCACTTGAGTGGTGAGGTACTGACCTTTGGAATCACAAAATCCAAAGTAGAGATACCTTCGGACCCGAAATGCTACAGAGGAGGGTTTGATAAGCTATCGGGTCGTGAAGCTTATCACATCACAAGACCGGAGAAGGAGGAGCCTGGGATTGGAACGTTGAAAACCATGATTGTGACTGTTGATAATGCTACAGTGTTATCGCACTGGGGAAGGGTCGTTAGCAGATCGCCGATATTGTTATTCCATTTTTATGGAATAAAACCCCACCAATAGTGCAATTGTGTGTTAATGCATCCCTTTGGGAAATACTCACCGATAGTGGATTTTCATGTGAAATAGCATTATGGCGATAAAACTCTGTCGATAAAACTCTGTCGATAGTTCTTTTCCATGTATAATCGCATTATGGCAGTTTGAAACCCCTCCGATAGTGTATTTATGCACAATTGTGTTCATTCCACCCAAAAGCCCTGCCGATAGTGTATTTCGTAATTACTGTGGAATTACAGTCCCAATAATGGAAAAGAGGCTCTGTTGTATAAATTGTTCTGGTAATAAAGGTTGGGGCAATTAAGGGGGAAGGAGTGATGATTTTGGAAAAAAAGGGGAATTTATAAACAGTCAGGCTAGAAATAGATGACTAACACTCCAATGCAAGAATGAGAAGGAACTCCATTAGACTTAGAAGAAATTGTTTCAGGATTTGCGAGATTTTCTATATCACCTGCACCCAGGCCATCATTAGTTTTATTATAGAAACCTTTTGACACTAAATTGAATCTCATAAGCGGAAGAAGGAAAGTTAATATGGCTTTCAGAGTTGGATGGGGATGAGGACATGGTAGAAGAGGATGGCCAGTTGCAAACGATGAAGTGATGGAAGCTATGCAACATATGTAGGCTAGATTAGATTCACTAACAATAGGAAGAAATATAGATGATGTAGATGTTAGTGAGCCTAATGTTGAACTTGAAGAGCAGGAAGCTGTAGTACTTACTCCTAAGATGAGATTCTTCCAATCAATGCTGAGATCCATAGCTAGGTGAAAGACTGAGGTTTCAATATATGAAGGAGGACTGAATCCAGAGGAATTGCTAGAATGGATTAGTGGAATAGAGAAATTATTTGGCTATGAAGAAGTAGAATATGAGAAGAAAGTAAATTTTACTGTCACCAAGCTAAAAGGCCATGCAACACTTTAGTGGGATGGAGTGCAGCCAGAAAGAAAGAGAAGTGGAAAGAAACCAATCAAAAATTGGAATAGGATGGTAGCAAGGCTAAGAGATAAGCTTCTACCAAGAAATTATCAACAATCCTTCTTCACACAGATGCATAATCTTAGAGAGAGGTCTATGACAGTGAAAGAGTACACAAAGGAATTCTATAAGGTAAGCATAAGAGCTGGACAAAATTAGGATACAGATGAGAAGGTGGCTAGATATGTGAATGGCCTTAGGATGGATACTAAAGATGAGATAAGTATACTGTCTCCTAAAAAATTAGAGGAAGCTTATCAAATGGTACTAAAAGCTAAAGAAAAACTCATGAGAAAGTAGTCTGCCAGAGGGAGAGGTACTTTCCTAGGAAGGGGAAGTAAGGTGGGCGAGGAAGATCTATAGCACTTAAAGATGGAGCTAGTAGTAGCTCAACCCAACATGCAACCAGAGGAGCTGATGCAAGTGGAAAAGGGAGTTTTTCTAGAGGAAGAGGAGGCAGAGGAAGAGGAAGAGAAGTAAGATGTTACAGATGTAACAAAATGGGACACAGAGCTTTTGAGTGCCGAGAGAATGTAGGACCAAGCCAGAGGAATGCAATAGTTGCTCAAGTTGAAGGAGAAGCAACAACAATAGCAGGGGGAGAAGAAGAAAATATAACAGAGAGAGGAGAATCTTTGGTAATAAATAAAGTTTTTCTCAAGCTAGCAGAGTAGATAGTTGAACCATCACAAAGAAAGAATTTTTTCAAAACAATGTGTAAGGTTCAAGGGAAATATTGTCAGATGATCATTGATAGTGGCAGCACCAATAATTTAGTGTCTATAGAAGTGGTGGAGAAATTGAAGCTGAAGACAATGAAACATCCAACACCTTACAAGGTGTCATGGCTACAATAAGGACATCAACTATTAGTAAATGAACAATGTGAAGTGGAGTTGCAATTGGGAAAATATAAGGACAAAATTGTATGTGATGTGATGCCAATGGATGTGTGTCAGATATTGCTTGGAAGGCCTTGGAAATATGACAGAGGAGCCATGCACGATGGAGAAAGAAACACCTACAAGTTTGGGAAAGATGGTACCAACCATACACTACTACCTATGAAAGAAGAAGATGCATCAGGAAAGAAGACTGATCCAAAAACTCTACTACTGGGAGGAAAGGAATAATTGCAGCAGATTGAAGAGAATGAGGTAAATTTTGCTGTAATTTACAAGCCCAAGGTAATAATGACTTCCACTAAAGTTTCTGATTGACCCATTAAAATTCCAGAAATGTTGGACAACTATTGTGATATCATTTTTGATGATTTTCCTAATGAGTTGCCACCCATTAGAAGAATCAGCCATCATATACATTTGATTCCTGGAGAAAGTCTACCTAAAAAAGTAGCTTACAAAATGACTCCTATAGAAAATGAATAGGTTAGGAATTAGGTTCAGGAACTGCTTGACAAAGGGCTGGTCAAGGAAAGCTGGAGTTCTTGTACACTACCAATAGTGTTGAGTCCAAAGAAAGATGGAGGCTAGAGAATGTGTAATGATTCAAGAGCCATCAATAAAATCACAATCAGGTACATATTTCCTTTACCTATAATTGAAGATTTAATGGATTGCTTGAGTGGAGCAAGGTATTTTACAAAATTAGATCTTAAAAGTGGCTATCATTAGATAAGGATAAGAGAAGGGGATGAGTGGAGAGTAATGCCTTTTGAGTTATCAAATGCACCAAGTACTTTATGAGAGTCATGAATGAAGTTCTTAAATAATTCATTGGTAAATTTGTAATAGTATATCTAGACGATATATTAGTTTACAACAGGTCTAAGGAGGAGCATATGATAAATCTGAACTATGTCTTACAAAGGCTAGAAGAAGAGAAATTATTGCTGAATTTGAAGAAGTTTTCATTCATGAAAGATGAGTTAGTGTATTTGGGTTTTGTTATTTCTGTTGAAGGACTAAAGGTGGATCCAAAGAAGATCAAGGCAATCATGGAGTGGCCTTCACCTAAAAGTGTTTTTTAGGTAAGAATTTTTCATGGTCTTGCTAGTTTTTATAGAAATTCATCAAGAATTTTAGTAATATCAATGCACCTATTATTGAGGCCATAAAGAAGGATAAACAACCATTTAGATGGACTGCTAAAGCAGAAAAAAAAATTTAGCTGTTGAAGAAGAAGATCACTGAAAAGCCTATTTTGGTTCTTCCTGATTTTGGTAAACCTTTCCAATTGAAGTTTCATGCCAGTGGAGAAGCTATTGGAGGTGTTTTAAGTCAGGAAGACAGACCTATAGCTTATTTTAGTGAAAATATGAATGATTCCAAAAAGAAGCATTGTTCTTATGATAAGGAGTTCTACGCAGTTGTGCAGTCATTGAGGAAGTGGAGACATTATCTAATGTCAAAGGAGTTCATACTTTATTCAGATAACCATGCACTACAATATATTATGTAGCAACCAAAGCTTAGCCAAAAACAAGCTAAATGGGTAGAGTATCCTCAAGGTTTCCATTTTTTTTTTAAACACATAAATGGCCAATCAAATAAAGTTGTAGATGACTTAAGTAGGAGAAATGTATTACTTCAAGAAAGTCAAATTAAAGTGTTAGGTTTTGATTTTCTTAAAGAATTATATGAGGCAGATCCAGATTTTAAAGATGCATTTGAAGCTTGTAAGAAGCATGTTTTTATGGATAGGAGTAAATGATTGGGCTATTTCTTACAAGATGGACTGTTGTTTAAGAGGAATTACTTGTGCATACGAAATTGTTCTATGAGAGAGAATTTAATCAAAGAAAAACATAGCAGAGGACTTGTAGGACATTTTGGTATAGAGAAGACTTATAAGCAGTTGAACAGATTTTATTTCTAGCCAAAAATGAGATATGATGTGGAAAAGTATGTGAGAACTTGTAAATTCTGATTATATGCAAAGGGAAGAAGCCAAAACATAGGTTTGTATGTTCCATTACCGATTCCATATAGGCCTTGGGATATGGTAAGTATGGATTTTGTTTTGGGCTTACCAAAGAGTCAAAGGGGTCATGATTCAATTTTTGTCGTAGTGGACAGATATTCAAAAATTGCACATTTTATTCCATGTTATAAAACTAATGATGCTACTCACATTGCTAATTTGTTTTTCAAGGATATAGTAAGATTGCATGGGTTTCCTAAGAGTATTATCTCAGATAGATATTGCAAATTTGTTGGACATCTCTGGAGGACATTATGGAAGAAGTTGGGAACTAAAATAAGTTTCAGTTCTACCTATCATCCACAAACTGATGGAGAGAGTGAAGTTCTGAATGGGAGTTTGGGCAATATTTTAAGGAGTCTTACTGCAGAACATCCAAGACAGTGGGATCAAGTGTTGGCACAAGATGAATATGCATACAATGACTCACCTAACATGAGTACAAGGTAGAGTCCATTCCATATAGTTTATGGACTGCATCCAAGAGGAGTATCTGAGTTGAGAAACGTAGGAAAAGATGAGATGAGAAGTGCAAAGGGAGAATATTTTTCTTCAAAAATGCAAGTAATACATGAACAAGTGAAACAACAGCTGGACGATAGCAACATCAAGTATAAGACTAGAGCAGACATGAGAAGAAGAGAGGTAAACTTTGAAGTTGGAGATTTTGTTTTGGCACACCTCATAAAGGAAAGGCTTACAAAACGAGAGTATAATAAATTAAAGTTCAAGAAAATTGGACCATGCAGAGTATTAAGGGAGTTTTCTTCGAATGCATATGAAATTGAATTACCCCTTAATGATGGAATATCTCCAATTTTCAATGTTGCAGACCTGTTCAAGTATGAAGGTGAAACTGTAGATGATACAACACAGGATCAAGAGATACAAGAGATTGACTCGGTAAAACAGTTACCTACAACAAAAGAGTTACAACCAGAAAGGATTTTGGACAATAAAGTGTTCAAGAAAACCAGAGGATAGGAGTACTTTCAGTATTTGGTAAAATGGAAGGATCAACCAACTACTGAAGATACTTGGGTAACAGAAAACATGCTATAGAAGCTGGGCAATTCTGTAGAGGAGCTCATGGATAGGAGCCCATGAAGAATTTTGACCTTAGGAATCTGATGCAAGAGCATAAGACTTTGAGGGAAAATCTCCCAACTTATTCCAAAAATACAAAAAAATCTACAAGAAAAGGAGTGGGATCCTTTAGCCATTAATTTCCTTGTTTTCTAGTTTAGCAAAGAGATAGAATCTAGGACTAAATCATGTTATAGTAAATGTTAAATAGATAAGCTATAGTGGAGGTTCTTCAGGATAATACCTCAATGAATAGATACGATTAGTTAAGCGTAGTGAAGGTTCTCGTGGAGGATGTCTTGCAGAATTGATAGTTATAATAAATTAAGCCCCTGTGTTAGGAAACTGGTTGTTAATACAAACTAGTATATATGTAAGTTGGATGCTATTGTAAAGGGATTTTGACCAAATGTGTTTTTCGTATTGCTGAAGAAAGGAGTATACATCTCTGTGTATTGGTCAATCTGAGAGATATCGAGATCTTTGAAATCGTTTTGTGCATATGAACTTATGTTTGTCGATTAGATCTGGTGTTATGCATATTTTGGCTTCACACAGTGGTTTCTTTTAAATATTCACAATAGCAGTTCGGCCTTTGCTTCCAATTTATATTTTGGTTGAAGATTTTTTGAGTGTGTTCCTTCAAATCAGTGTGCTCTATTTCCTTTATACGCATTGGTTAGTTCCGTAGGCGAAATTCGGGTTTACACTAAGAAATCATGGAAAACTTAGTTTGAATTGGGAGTCTGGACTTGAAACCTTATAAAGTGTGGTTGATATCCATGTCGAGTCTGTAAATGCTATCGTATCATAGCGCTTGAGTGGTGAGGGATTGACCTTTGGAATCGCCAAAATCCAAAGTAGTGATACCTCCAGACTGGAAATACTATAGAGAAGGGTTTGATAAGCTATCAGGTCCACAAAGCTTATCGCATCACAAGATCGGAGCAGGAGAAGCCTGGCATTGGAACGTTGAAAAACCTGATTGTGACTGCCGATAATGCTACAATGTTATTGCATCGAGGAAGGGCCGTTAGCGGGTCGCTGATATTGTTATTCCATTTTTATGGAATAAAGCCCCATCGATAGTACAATTGCATGTTAATGCGTCCCTTTGGGAAAAGCCTGCCGATAATGGATTTTCATATGAAATAGAATTATGGTAATAAAACTCCATTGATAGTGCTTTTCCATGTATAATCACATTATGGTAGTTTGAAACCCTGCAGATAGTGTATTTATGCACCATTGCATTCATTCCACCCAAAATCCTTGTCGATAGTGTATTTCGTAATTCCTATGGAATTACAATCCTGATAGTGGAAAAGAGACTCTGTTATATAAATTGTTCCGGTAACAAGGGTTGGGGTGATTAAGGGGGAAAGAGTGATGATTTTGGAAAAAAAGGGGAATTTACAAATAGTTAGTCTAGAAATATATGATTGACACTTCAGTGCAAGAAGAAGAAGGAACTCCATCAAACTTGGAAGAAATTGTTTCAGGATTTGTGACATTGTCTATATCACCTGCACCCAGGCCACCAATTCTCCAATGAAGAGTTATGTCAAATCTCCCACGACAACTTGATTATAAACTGGTTCATTAGAGCGAACTTGTGTAAAGTGTCACGTGTCACTGTTTCTACCTTAGGTTCTAAGCATGATACAAATAAAGATACAGTCCATCCTATTTCTGTAACTTGTTGCAAAAGCTAAATCTGATGCTCAAAAAACAAGTTATGATGATTTTCCCCAGGTCACCTGTTTGATATATAATTTAGGATCCTGTACAAACCCTAACTTCCTCAGATCATATCTTTAAACATATAGTGATAAAAGATCTACAATTCGGACCCGAGGTTCTGAACGACTTCTTCTCAATGGGATTTTTTTGTATCTTCTGAAATGTTCCAGAAAAAAGTTATAGCACAAATTCCATGAAGACCTATTTGGAGTAGCGAAACCCTAGAATCCAAAGCTCTGATACCAAATGTTATGAGACTAGCTCACAAAAGTATAGAAAAGATAGATTAACAACTTAGAAATCAACCTCTTCGAGGGGGAAACCTCCTTTACATTACACAAATGAACAATTCTTGGATTATACAAATGACAAAACCTCCTTTCTATATATAAAAGTAAGGGGTCACAATATAACCAAAGTTGACCTAACAATAATAATATAAGGGCACCAAAGTAACAATAGTGGGCTTCTATGGGGCACAATAATAACAATATGGAGACAATAGGGGAACAACAATAACAATAAGGGATTAAATGACAATAGTAATAAGGGAATCAATAGTATTATAGGGACCTAACAATCTCTCTTTCATACAAGGGCCCGCTGACAAGATTGCTAGAATCCTTAGGAATCATAATGTTCCTTCAACTTTTATACCCCTAAACATCATTCGTAGCTCCATTAGATCTGTTAAAGACCCTATTGACCCCAAAGACATGAAAGGTGTCTACGTTATTCCTTGCTTTTGTGGGACCCCTTATATTGTAAAAACTAGGTGCTATGTTAAGCATGGGAGGGTTCAGTCTTCAGCCTTGGCAAAGCATGCAGAAAAGACCAAGCATCATATATGTATTGAACAAACCAAAGTTATTGCTAAGATTGATCATTTTCACCACTGTAAATTTAGGGAGGCCATAGAAATTGAAAGAAGGTTGAGCAATCTCAACAAGGATGACGGCTGGAAGATTAGAAGATGTTGGATCCCTGCCCTCTCCTTCTAGCCCCCGCGTTGCCCCTTCGCCACCCCCCTGTCACTTTTTTTCCCTCTTCATTCTAGTTGTTTCCTTTCGTGTTATATTCCCCCCGTTGATGTATTGTTCAAATTACCCTCTATTCCCTTCACTTTTGTATTTATTATCTCTTTTTGCTTACGTTAGGTTCTTTATAAATATTTCTTTTTATTTCAAAA
>APFE030828423.1:261904-323723 GCA_000404065.3 Pinus taeda
TTCTCCTATCAAGGCATCCTACCCATGCAGTCTGGGACTCATGGGAAGTACCTCTCATCTGATCAATGAGTAGGGAAATGAAGTTAGGGACCATAGTAGTATCGATGGACACATCATTGTATCTACCGTACTCCCTATGGTGGATGACCTCCATTGATCTGGGATCAATGATATTAGTCTGGGACCAGTGGTAGGAGTTGTACCATACTATGACATTGACTTCGGGTTGGTTGAGACTGGTCTGGGACCAGTGGTACATACTCTGAGACTGACTTCATGTCAATGTAGTACTGGTTTGGGACCAGTGAGAGTGGTACATAATATGACGTTGACTTCAGGTCAGTTGAGACTGGTCTGGGACCAGTGGTACACTCTCTGAAACTTCAATACTGGTTTTGGACCAGTGGTAGGAGTGGTACTTACTATGAAGCTGACTTCGGGTTAGTTGAGACTAGTCTGGGACTAGTGATATGCACTCTGAGACTGACATTGAGTCAGTGGAGGATGATACTGGTTTTGGGACTAGTGGAGTTGTACTCACTATGACACTGACTTCAGGTTGGTTAAGACTGGTCTGTGACTAGTGGTACATACTCTGAGACTGACTTTGAGTTAGTATGATACATCCTTGATCATTTCTTCTTCTTCATAATTCAGACAAAAGCAGAGCAAAATAGAACAATGCAAGAGTAGAGCAGAACACAATAGAACAATATAGATCAGTACAGGGTAGAACAAGACAAAGTAGAATAGGAAGAATAGAGTAGAGTAGGGAAAGGGTCAGGTTATATAGTGCAGTGCATTTGATGGATGAATAATAACGACCGATAGACAGATTGCAAATGAAGTTCTCCCTAGTTGAGAGGGAGTGTTAAAATTGGAAACCAGGAAAAAACTTCATGTGGGTCATATTATTCATGGTTGATAATATTTTTATTAGATTCCTCTTGTCAAAAGGTGTAGGATTGATATAAATATCGTTCAATTCCAATAAGTATTCATGGAGATATGAATTTATTTTGATTATGGAATTATTATCACGCCGACCTACAACTCATGTAGGCTCAGAAGCCCAATAGTGGCATCTATTCAAACACCAACGTTGTGTATAAATATAGGAGTACTTTTCCTCATTTGGACTCACTCATCTCATCACATCTCTCTCTGTCTACTGTGCAGAATGGATTTTCTTCTCTACTGCGCATAAAAGGGTCTCTCTCTCACACATGTGACGTCAGAAGCTATTGAACCTGATGCTCCAACTGTAGATCCAAAGTTTGACTAGAATTTCCCATTAGATCTCCTCCTTCGAACTGTATTGTAGGTCCATCTAGATCTCCTCTGAAAGCCGCAAATTTTGGTGGTGGAATCAAGTCAATCCGACGGACGGTTTACAAGATATCCATTGCCCTAGTTTGAAGGACGCTATTGAAATTGAAGCTGCAACTGCAGAAGTAAAGTTTGACCTACGTGGACTTGAATATCTCCTCATCTGAACTACATTGTACGTTCAACTAAACCTCCTTTGAAAGCCACAACTTTTTGTGGTGGAATCAAGTCAATCCGACGGACGGTTTGCAAGATATCGACTGCCCTAGTTTGAAGGAAGCTGCTGAAATTGAAGCTGCAACTGCAGAAGTAAAGTTTGACCTATGTGGACTGGAAGATCTCCTCATCAGAACCACATTGTAGGTTCACCTGAACCTCCTCTATAAGCCACAACTTTTGGTGGTGGAATCATACCGATTTGACGGTCGGTTTGTGAGATATCATCTGCCCTAGTTTGGTGATGAAGTCGCTCATGCTAATGCTATTGATCTAGGGTTTGCTACTGCTGATATAAATCAGATTTATTGTACTATTTCTCTACGCTGAATTATTGAAGCTAAAAGAATATTTTATCAAATGTTTTCCGCACACATTGTGGGGTTTGTCCCTAGCTAGCCACCACATCTTATGTCTCTTGTCTTGGCTTGTTTTTTGTCGATCGTTTAATGTTCTATCTGCACTTTAATTTATGTACATGTTTGTTAATATGTGGAATATAATAAGAAAAATAAGTAAATTGTTATAAGCATAGAACATACCATATATTAACAATTTTTTTCATGAGGTTAATTATTCCTCTTCAATGCAGAACTTACACAACATGGAATTGAATTCTTAATATGCTTATTTTAGATGAATTTTTGTAGGAGAACATAGTTTGGGGAAGGACTTGGTCCCAGTGAAGTTTGCGCCCATTTTCTAAACTTGTTAGAAAATTTCCCAAGCTCCTATTAATCACTTCAGTCTAGCTCTCTATTTGAGGGTGATAGGCTAGGTTTTATGTGAGGTTTTTCCCAAGTCTCTTGCACAACATCCTCCAGAAATGGCCAACAAACATAGTGCTTCTATCTGAGACTATTCTCATGGGAAACCCATGCAATCTCACAACCTCTTTGAAGAACATGTTTGCAACATGAATGGAATCAATAGATTTTGAGAAGGGTATAAATTGTGTTATTTTGGGAAAAAAATCCACTACTAAAAAAATTGAATCGTTTTTTTTTTTAATTCTAGGAAAGCTAGAAAAGAAATCCATACTAATGGAATCCCCTGGTATATTGTGTATGAGCACTAGCTAGCATAAAAATATATTTTGTTGCCTTGATTTGGCATATTGAGATATTCTATATTTGTCCATATTTGTTTTTAATCAACCCTCATAGCTACATAATGTTAGAGTCGGTCTGGACAGTCCTCTATCAGAGATCAAAACTCTTTCTGCATTTCGTTTTTAGGAGTCTCGCTCCATTCACTAAGCTGCATTCCAATAGGGGCATGCCATAATCTAACGAAAAGGTCTTGTTATTCAGTCCCCCTCATGTTTGGCACATGTTGGCTTAGGTATTTTCAAAATGATCACTAAAGTCCATGACAGTCAAGGTTTGGACCTTTAATGGACAAGAGTCGTTTTCAGTAATTAGGTCTAGGGATTAGTCAATTTGGTCTTCAACTATGTCCAATAAAGCCATGCAGGCCTGAGGGAGGCCCTTACAGAGTTATGATTCAGAGATCTTCATCGTCATGTTGACAGACTTCGACTGTTCTTCAAAACTCTATTTTGAAGAAATGTCAAACAGTGTGTCATTTGTGATATTTCAAAAACGTCTCCAGTTGATTTCTTCAGGTGCAGTCATGGTTTCCATGGCCAAATGCCCTGTCATGCAACCCCTGCAAAGGTGCCAAAAAATTTCATCATTCTAGCTAAAAATTCAAAGGGAAAAGTGAAATTCAGTGTTGCATTAACTCAGTGAAAAGAGACAAAATGAAACATTAGCAAAGTGGGTTTTTGAAGAAGAAAAAATTAAACCCATGACTTCAAAGTCTTTATATAGAAGTTTCCACAAGCAAACAAGGTCATTGTGCAAATCAAGGTCATAGAAAAACATAACAAAGTTTGTGAGAGAGCTAGCACACATTTGGGTGAGTTTGGAGTCATTTTTAGGAGTGTGGCGCACACACAGAGGGGTGCGGCACAGATAGGGAACATGGTGCACAGAGCGCAACCCAATAGTGTTAAAAATACAAGGGCGTGATGCATATACAGGGCGTGGTGCACTGCGTTTGCTGTGCGGCGCACACCCATGAAGGCCCGAAATCGTGCCAAACTTGCAATCAATCACTTTGAAACCTCTCCAATTGACAGGTAGGGTCTACATCATGCTTTCTCATCAAATTTTTGTGAAGGTTATGGTGGTTCACGGCTATGTATAATTGCAACAAAAAACTCATAAAACCAACCACTAGAAAACATCAAAGCCATGGTTGCTAGGGTTGCAAACTCGTGGTATTGATGCCAAGGCTCCTCTTTCACCTCTCACTGTTTCACTCCTTTTCATTGTTCCCTCCCCCCATCCCATTTTTCTCTATTTTTCCCTAACCTAAAACACCACTAAACCCATATTCCCTATCCTAGTATCCCATTTTCCCCCACTTTCCCTACCTTAAATTATTACCAAACCCTACTCCCTATCTCCTCCTCTTATTTGTCAACATAACACCCCAAAACCCTACCTTATAAACATCCCCAAATCCTCCTACATATCCCTGAACAAAAGTTCCCCATAACCCTATTCCCATCATATTATTCCTCTCCTAACACTCCCTTTTTGCATTGTTCCCCTTGGTGGCAGATATCACAACAACACCTAGTTTCATACCATCATCAAAGGGCAGCCCAAATGCAGTACACACAATAGTCATGACATCTGAGAATTCATCGAAGTATGAGATGGAAACACAAATTGATTCATCCTCGGAATAACAGGCTCCCAGGAGACATCACAAAAGTGGTAAACATGTTAGGGATGAGCCAACCACCCTCACTGAATTGCAGGCCTGCCCTCTTGTTATGTCATGCTTCCAGCATCTATCATGTTTTGAGTTTTGTCAAAGGGTGGCTAATGTTCGATTTCATCATGAGTTGGCCCATGTTTTTATGCTTCACTTACATGGAGGTCACTCTATCTTCGCCAGGGTCACTTTCACACTGACACCCGAAACTATCTCATTAGCAACTGGCATACCGAATGTTGGAGAATAGTGGCACAAGAAACAAAAGGTGGATAGGCAACATTATGAGCCTTACATTAAGGCCAGTGTCTTGAGGCAGATCACAAGAGTCTTTCCATTCAGATATTTGAAAGATGAATATGCTCCACTCATATTGATCATGAAATACTTCAGCTGTGAGGGGAGGTTCTCTCGTCTATATGCTTATCAGATCAGGTTTCTCATGCACTTTACCACGGTTCGGATGATGAACCTCCCATTTTTCATTTGCAGGAACATAGATAGGATGAACACCTTCATGTAGCACAAGACCCCTCAGCAACAACTTAATAGTGTTTATCACTTTTCTCTTATCTGGATTTTGGTGGATCATCAGTTGGGATTCCAGGGCATTACTTGGGATAACTTCATCTCCCGGGACCTCTTCAGCACTCCACAGGTATTATCAGAGGTTGAGCATGAGATAGGTGGTACTTCTCATCAGTATGAGCACCATGAGACCACTACTATGCCAGTATTCATCACATACCAGAGAGCCAGTAGGAATTTGTTTGCAGCAGTAAAGCAAGTGTTATCTCCATCCGAGATGGAATGGTACTCGCTTCCGACATCGGAAACACAGGTATAGGACAAGGGAAAGAGGCCCATGCATGACGAGGGGCCATCAAGTGAGCAAGAGGCTGACTTTATCCTCATTCATGATAATGATGCAGATGAGGAGAGTGCCAAACTTAGGAGGACCATCCATGAGCAGAAAACGAAGATCCAAGACTTGTCACTCAATTTGGAGAGGGAAAAATGGATTATCAGGTATTTGGAGTAGAGGAACAAATAGCTTGAGGACCAGCATGAGATCATGGAGTTACAAAGCATCTGAGAGAATCGCCAAGCTACCCAACATAGGAGGATTGAGCTCCCTCCATTAGAGCAAGAGATTAACAATGACCGAGAGTCTTGGCTCGAGCGCATCAATATCCACCTTGAGAGACTGCTCGAGAAGGCCGACAGGGACAAAACCATACTGAGGTGGATGGTTTATCATTACAGGGCACGGAACATGAGTTCAAAGGCTCAGATAAGGAGTTTGAAGGCAAAATTGAGCAAAGCGACAAAGAGGAAAAAGAGGCAAAAAGAGCAAGATCGGCTTTGATTCTTGGCTAAAGCCTATGTGGCCTAGCATAGTACCTCATAGACAACCTCCAGCCCAAATTTCCATAAATTTGGGGCAATTTTGGTCACATGGCAAATTTTTGGTCATAACACAAGTTTTTTCTCCAGTGGCGTGACACTTAGGATTGGGAGCTCCAAATTTAAAATGGTTTGCATTTTTGGATTCAACATGCAAAATTACGACTATTGGTGCATGGACAAGAAATTGGGGCATGATTTGAGTCTCCAGGTGGTCCAAAACACTCAAACAATGACCTCTCTGCCCCTATTTTGACACACAGGAAGCAGTCTTGGGAGAATGAAAATTTGGAGGGGCAAACGAGCCCCAAATTCAGAAATTCCACTTGGGTTGGAACGTAGATAGGCCAGGATTTCTGGCAAGCACACTTGGGCACAATTTGGACTCCTGCAAGTACCTCAAAATAGCCTCCAAAGTGGCATGGCACATATAGAAAAAAAGGCCAGATCACTTCCGCTTCGCGACATTTCGATTCACGACTTTCTCCAAGTGGGCCGGCTCACCTACACGTCACTTTTTTCTGCACCTAAGGAAAAATTTAAAGTATTTTCACTAGAGGATGGCTTCTATCCATGTAGAAAAGGAAGGCGAGCAGTCACCTAAGCCATTTGTCATTTTTGTAATGCTGCACCTGTAACTCATGCTTGGCTTTCCACTTCCACTTTGTAATGATTCGAAAAACTTCCCAACTCTTGGTCGTTCTATTTCCTCATGGCATAGTCTATTTATTATATGCAAACCATTTGCAAAGGGCTGGTTGGCTTGTAATTTCTGGGAGACTGTGGGAGAGAAACTTAGTTCTTCATTGTTCTCTTTATGTTTCATATGTATTTCATTATGTTTCACAGTTCATTCATATTTATTTCAGTGAAATTTCCTAAGTAAGATAAGGTAGAATTCATGTTTATTTCTCTGCCTGTGGGAAAATTTCATGTTCTGTGTTTTTCTTCTGTTGAAAAGGATTCATTTTGTTCATTCCCTTTTCACCCTCCTAAACAATCTTTCCATTTCGCATTATTTCAAATTAAATTGCTAGACTTTCCGCTTGTCTTGCCTCACAAAGTAATTTGTGCCTTTGTATTAAATTCTCTGCTCATTGTTGTTCATTGGTTCCATACCATCCCAGAAACTTAGTCATTCATAAAAAATTGCTTCTTGTATCCATATTTATTTACTAGCCTAAGATAAATATTTCGTTGTAAGTCATCTCAGACCATTTCGTTTACTTATTCGCTGAGTGTGACTCGGAGAGAGCCCTCTCCTGTTCTGGTAGGGCTAGCTACCAGACTGAGCATGGTTTGTGGTTACCTTGAATTTTTCCTTTCTTCAGCCTAAGGCAGATTTAGGTGCTAACATAGTGGCGACTCCATTTGGGAACAAATTGCTCCCCTTACCTCTTCATAATTCTAAGCTTTCGGATGATAATTTTAGGGTTTGATAGGCTGAGTAAGTTGGTTGTGTCCTTTGATTTTTTTTAATAGCATGCTGGCTTCTAGAACATATACTAGGGCTAATCCAGATCTAAATCCTGCGCACATCTACAAAAATCCCAATTGGATCCCAAGAATTCATTGTCAAGAGAGCTCTATAGCTCCCATGTTCAAATCCCATTCATGCCTTGACATTTTTGAGTATCTTGAAGAGTGAGATTTTGATGAGAATTTTGAAATATCATTGTTCGAGACCAAATCCGAAAGGGTGGTTGACTCCACTATCCACAATCCATAGTTTCTTGGAGACTTGGAGATAGAAAGGGCTAACCGATCAATTGATAATTACAATGTAGCACAGCTTCAAACTCCAATTGCTAGCCCCCTACAAACTGCCCACACTCCTCCAACACCTCCAAGGTCAAATACACCAAGAGTGATGGCTGCCCATTTTCCACCTCTTGTTCTGCCTCATGTTTTAGATGATATGCCCGCAGATTATGAAAGAAAAATCCTATTTTTTGATGGCACTCCTAACAGCATTACTACTCAGCAACATGTGGACAGAATGGCACATTTCTATGAACTTCACGAGTTCGATGTAGAGAATGTGGCAATGAGACTTTCTGTACAAACATTTGCAGGTGAAGTGAGGAAATGGTTGAGAGGTTTGCCGACTACACGTATCGCTACCTTGGCCGACCTACAAAGACAATTTTTAAACCGCTAGGAAGTGAAAAATAATCCTCTTCAAATTCTGGCTAAATATGAGCAAATCAAATGAAACGCTGGTGAGTTGGTCCAAGACTACTGCATTAGATTCAATTCTATTTATAATGAAATTCCCGATCATCTAAGGCCACCTGTGGGGCTAGCCATGGTGAAGTTCCCAGATGGTTTTGATGTCGACATGGCTTATCAATTAAGAGAGAGAGAACATGCCAAAATGGAAGACATGCAGAAGATAGCGGTCAGCATTGAAGCAAATCTGTTGACCAAGAGGGCTAGAGTAAAGGTAGAAAAGAAGGTCACCGTAAAGGAAGAATCTTCCTCGGTAGATAAACTACTCCAGAAGGTAGAGTAGATGCTTGAAAGGGTGAAACTTGACAAACCTGAGCCACAAGCTAGAAATCCTAACTTTCATGGTCAGCAACAACCAGAATATAGAATAAGACAGAGAGATAAACGAGCCCAAGAGCAGACATCACAGCGGCCAGTACAACCACCTTTGTAGCAAAATTTTGTGCATGGACCGGAGTCAGATGAGGACGAGAATATAATAGGTGAAGAAAACCACCTCTTTACTCCTGATGATTTTCCTATTTATCTCACTGAGGATGAGGAATATGCAAAAAGTCCAGTACACAAAGATGCAGATTTCATTCTAGCAAACGACACCGTTTTGGAGGAAGAATCAAATGAGTACCAAAGAGGCTATATGAATGCTTTGTCCACCCAGCAACAACGATATTGACTTAGAAATAGAGATGTGCCGGTCAAACCAATTCAGAAAAGGAAGGATATTGAGGCATCAAAGAATGATTCATCAGTTACACAAAGGAAAGGAAAGGAGGTGGTTGATCCAGATAGTAGAAAATCACCACCAGCAGAATAATCACATCAACAAATTGCATTGAAAGAAAAGGAAAGGAAAGAAATCCCAATCAAAGAGGTAGAAAATATTCCCACTTTTAATTTAGAGAATGAGATTTCTAAATTAAAGGTATCCATTCCCTTGAATGAAATAATGAGGAACGGTAGTTATAGAGGGAAATTATCTAAAATGTTGAACTTGGACCCAATGTCCGACATGGTGAATGTCGAAGATGATCATCTCGAAGTGATTTTTGTGCCAGCATCGAATGGTGAGTCTCCTGATAGTGATGTTCAACCTTTTTATATCAGTTTAAGATTGCATGATTTTGTGTTACATAACGCCATGTTCGATTCTGGATCTTCTCACAACCTCACGCCCAAGGCTATCATGGATAAGTTGGGTCTGGACATCACCCGGCAATACCATGATCTCTATTCATTTGATTCCAGCAGAGTAAGATGTATAGGGCTCATCAAAGACTTGGTTGTGAGTCTGGATCAGCCCCCAATGAAGAATGTTTTGATGGATGTTGTTGTAGGAGATATTCCTCCCAGGTTTGGCATGCTTCTTTCCAGGTCTTGGGCAACGAAATTGAAAGGGACACTACAACTAAATTTCTCCTATGCAATGATTCCAGTGTTTGGCCAAATGAGGAAATTGTATCGGGAACAAAAAATGAATTACATGATTACAAGCAAGGAGAAACCAATAAATCATCCAATTAATTATGTACATACAGATTTAGAGTCTTTTGTTTTATATTCTAATAGTTTCAATGATATCGATAGTTAGTTAGTAGAAGCAGATGATATTCCAGAAATAACAGAAAATTTCAGAGTTTTAAAGAAATATGAACAAGAACAGCAGAACATCGTTGAGCGATCAGCTGAAAGTAATGGACAGAAAGTAAACCACGCACAACAAGCAGGTTTTCAACACTTGCAAGAGGAGGAAGAAGGTTTGTGGACCATGGATTTCGATGGAGTAGTGGGAAATGATGGCACTAGAATTGGAATTTGGGTATGCAGTCCTTTCTCCGCCCCGAACAAAGTCCCTAGTAACGTGCGGGTATGCTCTTACAAGTTGCCTTTTGATTGTTCAAATAATGAAGCTAAGTATGAAGCTCTGATTACTGGCCTAAAAATTCTAAGGAAGCTGAATGATAAGAGGATTTCAGTATATGGTGACTCTGAATTGGTAATTAAGCAGGCCAGAGGTGAATATCAAGCAAAGCATCCTCGGATGCAGGCTTACCATAATGCAGGCCTAGACATCCTAAAAGTATTTTCAGAATACACCTTGACATGTGTGCCTCATATACAAAATAGTATTGTTGATGCTCTTGCTAAGGCCGCAAGCAGTTTGAAAATCCCAATGAACTCTAGTAATAAATTCGAAATCCATGTCAAGCATCGTCTCACTGTCCCAGACAATCAGAGATATTGGCAAGTTTTCCAAGATGAAGAGGAGATTGATGATTTTCTGTAAAACAAAGGTAAGTTCAAAGAGACCTCAATTGATGTAGAAAATGACGATGGTAAAGGTAATGGTACAGATGATGTGCAGATCAATCAAATGGACGTGTTGCAGCTAAAGAAGAACATTATTCCTAAAGGTTTGATACCTTTAGAAGAACTCTTCGATCAAGATGATGTAGCCCATAAACCAACATTACAGCCAACAGAGAAGGGTGTGGAAGAGGTCAATGTCAGAACAATTGCTAATCTAAAGTGGTAAAATTATCCAAAGCATTGCCACCAAAGATCAAGGACAAATATATCCGTTTGTTGTCTTCATTTGAAGATGTGTTTGCTTGGAACTATTATGACTTAGAGACATATGATCCCAATATAATCTAGCACACTATACCCATTAAACAAAATCAGAAACCTTTCAGACAGAAGTTGAGGAGGCTAAATCCAAAGCTGCTGCCATCAATTGAAAAGGAGATAAACAGGTTGTACAAATCAGGGATCATTGTTCCCATTAGATTTTCAGATTGGATCTCTAATTTGGTGCCCATACGAAAGAAGATAGGTGAGATTCACTTGTGCATTGATTTTAGAAATCTCAATAAAGTTTCATTGAAAGACAACTATCCACTGCCCAAAATGGACCATATACTTCAGCGAGTAGTGGGCGCATCTCATATGTCACTACTTGGTGGTTATTCTGGATATAACCAAGTTCATGTCCATGAAGATGACCGAGATAAGACAGTGTTCACCCCTCCATGGGGAACTTTTCGTTATGCTAAAATTCCCTTCAGTTTGAAGAATGCGAGCGCCACATTTCAGCGTGCAATAGACTTGGCTTTTGCAAATGAGAAGGATGTCTTTTTGGTTGTGTACCTGGATGATTTGAAAGTGTTTTACAAATCTGATGAAGAGCACATGTACCATCTAAAAACTGTCTTTCAAAAGTGTAGAAAATATGGCTTGTCACTAAATCTGAAAAAGAGTTTGTTCGCCATGGAGGAAGGCAAACTACTCAGGCACATTATCTCAAAAGATGACATTCGTATTGACCCAAAACGTGTACAAGCGATTCAGCAAATTGATCTGCCCCAGAATAAGAATGAGATTCAATCTTTCAATGGTAAGATGAATTTTATATGCCTCTTTGTACCTAACCTTGCTGAGCACCTAAGAGAGATTATAAACATGCTTAAGAAGGAAAGCCAAGTGAGATGGATGGAGGAGGCTGTAAAATCTTTCAATTTAGTCAAATTGGCTGTTTCTTCAGCTCCAGTTCTAGTTAGCCCGGAATACACTCAAGATTTCATATTATTTTCATTTGCTTCGGAGCATACTATGATAGTGGTGTTATTGAAGAAAAGAGATGATCACGAAAGACCCATTGTATTCTTCGGGAGAGCTATAAGAGATATAGCCTTAAAATACAACATCATTGAGAAACAAGCCCTTGCACTTGTGAAGGCATTGAAAGATTTTCGGGTATATATTCTACATTCTCATATTTTGGCCTATGTTCCTAACGTTGCTGTCAAAGATGTTTTAGTGCAGACTGATCCGAAAGGAAGGCGAGGCAAGTGGATTGCAACCTTGCTGGAATATGATGTGGGAATAAAGCCCACAAAGCTGGTTAAAGGACAGGGATTGGCAAAGTTAATGGTTGAATCAAACTTGCACGCCTTGGACATAAATATGATCGCTGCTATGTCTAATGAGAATGGGAAAGAATCGTCAATTCAGTTATCTAAAATGTTTGCTCTTTCTTTGTGGTATTCAGATATCATATATGAGCTTAAAAATTTGTCACCCCCACCCGGCATGACTAGAAACAAAGCGAGAAAACTCAAGTTGAAGGCTGCCAAGTTTTGCATTCTAAATTCTGCATTGTATTGGAAATATCCCGATGGCGTTCTGTTAAATTGCTTGGTGGAAAGGGAAGCAAGGAAGGTCATGGAGGACTACCACTAAGGAGACTGTGGTGGTCATCTTTTTTGGAAATCAACAACAAATAAAATTCTGAGAGCGGGGTACTATTGGCCGACATTGTTTGCTGATGTATATAAGATGGTCAAGAGCTGTCATAAATGTCAAATTTTCAAAGGACGACAGAAGTTACAACCTTTGCCACTTAAGCCTATTAAGGTGAGTACCTGTTTCCAGCAATGGGGGTTGGATTTCATTGGTGAAATTCATCCCGCTTCTTCCGGTCAGCATATATGGATCCTCACAGTGACAGAATATCTCACGAAATGGATCGAGGAAATTCCCACCAGACAAGCTACAGATGCGGTAATCATTTCATTCCTTCAAAATAAAATCTTGTCTCGCTTTCGTTGCCCGAATAAGTTAATCAATGATAACACAACAACTTTCAAATCGAAAACGATGGTAGAGATTTGTCATAAATATCACATCATCTTGGGTCACTCAACTGCCTATCATCTGCAAGGCAATGGGTTGGCAAAGTCTTCGAATAAATCATTGGTCAACATCATCAAGGAGCTACTGGAAATAAATAAGAAGAGCTAGCACAAGAGGTTGGTCAATGCACTTTGGGTAGATCAGGTCAGTCAGAAGAAATCCATTGGTACGTCACCATTTGAGCTTTTTTATGGAGTTGATACAATATTTCCTATCCATCTCACTGCCCCAGTAGTCAAACTTCTTCAGGAGGCCGGCAGTGAAGAAGATCCCATGTAGAGAAGGTTGAATCAAATGGTCCACTTGTAGCAGACCAGAGAAGAAGTTTTCAAGAGCACATCCAAATTGCAGGAGAAGATCAAGAGAATCTATGACAGAAAAGAAAAAGCGGACAAATTTTAGTTGGATGATGTGGTGCTGAAGTGGGATGCAAGGAATGAGGAAAAGGGTAAGCACGGTAAGTTCGAGAACCTCTGGAAAGGTCCCTTCAATATTGTAGCATTTCGGGGTCAGAACGCCTTTCTTGTAAAGGAAATGAACGGGGAAGATTGTCTAGGAGGGCCGATCAAGGGTTGGCTGCTCAAGCGGTACCATTTCTGAGTTATTAACGTTGCTTCCATTGTCACTGTAAATACCCTTTTATTTCAATTCGCTTAGAGTTTGTCAATCTAGTCTTCAAAGTCATTTCAATGTCAAATTTGAGTCAATTTTTTTGGTCATTTTAGTTTCATAAATGAGTCAAAGTCTTGTGTTGTTTGTGAAGATAATGACTCCATAGCCCAATGGACGAAGGCACTATGTAGCTCTTCCAGAGATTTTATATTCTTGGCACCTCCAAGGAGCTACCATCCCCCATTGGAGCCAATGTTAGAGTCGGTCTGGTCAGTCCTCCGTCAAAGATCAAAACTCTTTCTGCATTTCATTTTTAGGAGTCCCGCTCCATTCACTCAGCTGCATTCTTCTAGGGGCATGCCATAATCTGATAGAAATGGTATTGTTATTTATTCCCCCTCATGTCTGGCACCTGCTGGTTTAGGTCTTTTGTCAATGATCATTAAAGTCCATGACAGTCAAGGTTTGGTCCTTTAATGGACAAGAGTCGTTTTCAGTCATTAGGTCTAGGGATTATTCAATTTGGTCTTCAACTATGTCCAATAAAGCCATGAAGGCCTGAGGGAGGCCCTTACAAAGTTATGATTTAGAGATCTTCATCATCATGTTGACAGACTTCGACTGTTCTTCAAAACTATGTTTTGAAGAAAAGTCAAATAGTGTGTCATTTGTGATAAAATTTAAAAAAGTCTCCAGTTGATTTCTTCAGGTGCAGTCATGGTTTCTGTGGCCAAATGCCCTGTCATGCAACCCCTGCAAAGGTGCCAAAAAATTTCATCATTCTAGCTAAAAATTCAAAGGGAAAAGTGAAATTCAGTGTTGCATTAACTCAGTGAAAAGAGCCAAAATGAAACACTAGCAAAGTGGGTTTTTGAAGAAGAAAAAATTAAACCCATTACTTTAAAGTCTTTATATAGAAGTTTCCACAAGCAAACAAGGTCATTGTGCAAATCAAGATCATAGAGAAACATAGCAAAGTTTGTGAGAGAGCTAGCACGCATTTCAGTGAGTTTGAAGTCATTTTTAGGAGCGCGGCACACACACAGAGGGGATCAGTGCACATAGGGAGCGTGGTGCACAAAGCTCGACCTAGCAGTGTTAAAAATACAAGGGCACGATGCATATACAAGGCATAGTGCACTGAGTTTGCTGCGTTGTGCACACCAATGAAGGCCCGAAATCGTGCCAAACTTGCAATCAATCACTTTGAAACCTCTCCAATTGACAGGTAGGGTCTACATCATGCTTGCTCATAAAATTTTTGTGAAGGTTATGGTGGTTCATGGCTATGTATAATTGCAACAAAAAAATCATAAAACCAACCACTAGAAAACATCAAAGCCATCATTGCTAGGGTTTCAAACTTATGGTATTGATACCAAGGCTCCTCTTTCACCTCTCATTGTTTCACTCCTTTACGTTGTTCCCTTCCCCCCTATCCCATTTTTCTCTATTTTCCCTACCCTAAAACACTACTAAACCCATATTCCCTATCGCCCTATCCCATATTTCCCCATTTTCCCTACCCTAAATTATTACCAAACCCTACTCCCTATCCTCTCCTCTTATTTGTCAACATAACACCCCAAAACCCTACCTTATAAACATCCCCAAACCCTCCTACATATCCGTGAACAAAATTTGCCCCATAACCCCTATTCCCATCATATTATTCCTCCCCTAACACTCCCTTTTTTCTCTGTTCCCCTTGGTGGCAGATATCACAACAACACCTAGTTTCATTCCATCATCAAAGGGCAGCCCAAGTACAGTACACACAACAATCATGGCATCTGAGCATTCATCAAAGTATGAGATGGAAACACAAAGTGATTCATCCTCACATGAACAGGCTCCCAGGAGGCATCACAAAAGTGGAAAACATGTTAGGGATGAGCCAACCACCCTCACTAAATTGCAGGCCTGCCCTCTTGCTATGTCATGCTTCCAGCATCTATCATGTTTTGAGTTTTGTCAAAGGTTGGCTAATGTTCGAGTTCATCATGAGTTGGGCTGTCTTTTTGTGCTTCACTTACATGGAGGTCACTCTATCTTGGCCGGGGTCACTTTCACACTAACACCCAAAACTATCTCATTAGCAACCATCTACCGAATGTTGGAGAACAGTGGCACAAGAAACAGAAGGTGGATAGGCAACATTAAGAGCCTTACATTAAGGCCAGTTTCTTGAGGTAGCTCACAAGAGTCTTTCCATTCAGATATTTGAAAGATGAATATGATCCACTCATGAAATTGATCATGAAATACTTCAGCTGTGAGGGGAGGTTCTCTCATCTATATGCCTATAACATTAGGTTGCTCATGCACTTTACTAGGGTACGGATGATGAACCTCCCATTTTTCATTTGCAGGAACATAGAGAGGATGAACACCTTCATGCAGCACAAGACCCCTCAGCAGCAACTTACCAGTGTTTATCACTTTGCTCTTATCTGAATTTTGGTGGATCATCAGTTGGGATTGTAGGGCATTACTTGGGATGACCTCATCTCCCGGGACCTCTTCAGCACTTCATAGGTATTATCAGAGGTTGAGCATGAGATAGGTGGTCCTTCTCATCAGTATGAGTGCCATGAGACCACTACTATGCCAGTATTCATCACATATTAGAGAGGTAGTAGGCATTTGTTTGCAGCAGCAAAGTGAGTGTTATCTCCAATGAGGGTGGAAGGGGCCATGCTTTCGACATTGACAACACAGGTACAGGAAAAGGGCAAGAGGCCCATGCCTGATGAGGGGAGATCAGGTGAGAAAGAGGCTGACTTTATCCCCATTCATGATGATGATGTAGATGAGGAAAGTGCCAAACTTAGGAGGACCATCCAAGAGCAGAAAACGAAGATCCAAGACTTGTCACTCAATTTGGAGAGGGCCAAATGGATTATCAGGTATTTGGAGTAGAGGAACAAACAACTTGAGGACCAACATGAGATCATGGAGCTGCAAAGCATCCGTGAGAATCGCCAAGCTGCCCAACATAGGAGGATTGAGCTCACTCCATTGGAGCAAGAGATTAACAATGACCGAGAGTCTTGGCTCGAGCACATCAATATCCACCTTGAGAGACTGCTAGAGAAGGCTGACAGGGACAAAACCATACCAAAGCAGATGGTTTATCATCATAGGGCATGGAACATGAGTTCAAAGGCTTGGATAAGGAGTTTGAAGGCAAAATTGAGCAAAGCGACAAAGAGGCAAAAGAGGCAAAAAGAGAAATATCAGCTTTGAATCCTAGATGAAGCCTTTGTGGCCCAGCATAGTACCTCATAGAAAACCTCCAACCCAAATTTCAAGAAATTTGGTGCAATTTTGGTCACATGGAAAATTTTTGGTCACAACACAAGTTTTTTCTCCCTGGCGTAACGCTTAGGATTGGGAGCTCCAAATTGCAAATGGTTTGCATTTTCGGATTCAACATGCAAAATTATGACTACTAGTGCATGGACAAGAAATTTGGGCATGATTTGAGTCTCCAGGAGGTCAAAAACACTAAAAAAATGACCTCTCTGCCCCTATTTTGACACACAGGAAGCAGTCTTGGGAGAATGAATATTTGGAGGGGCAAATAAGCACCAAATTCCGAAATTCCACTTGGGTTGGAAAGTAGACAAGGCAAGCTTTCCAAGAAGCTCACTTGGGAACAATTTGGACTCCTGCAGATACCTAGAAATAGCCTCCAAAGTGGCGTGGTGCATATAGATTTGGGCACTGCGCATATAGACAAAAAGGTCAAATCACTTCCGCTTCGCGACATTTCGATTCACAACTTTCTCCAAGTGGGCCTGCTCATCTACACTTCACATTTTTCGGCACCTAAGGCAAAATTTAAATTATTTTCACTAGAGGATGGCTTCTATCCAAGTGGCAAAGTAAGGCGAGCAGTCACCCAAGCCATTTGTCATTTTTGTAACGCTGCACCTGTAACTAATGCTTGGATTTCCACTTCCACTTTGTAATGATTTGAAAAACTCCCCAACTCTTGGTCATTCTATTTCGTCATGGCATAGTCTATTTATTATATGCAAACCATTTGCAAAGGGTTGGTTGGCTTGTAATTTCTGGGAGACTGTGGGAGAGAAACTCAGTTTTTCAATGTATATTTTGACAGAGGATTAGTGAAAGGCAGTGGCTTTGTTTCATGAGATTCTTGTGGCATGAGTGTAGCAAATGTGTTTCCTTTACGTTTCATATGTATTTCGTTATGTTTCACAGTTCATTCATATTCATTTCAGTGAAATTTTCTAAGATAAGGTAGAATTCATGTTTATTCCTCTGCCTGTGGGAAAATTTCATGTTTTATGTTTTTCTTTTGTTGAAAAGGATTCATGTTGCTCATGCCCTTTTCACCCTCCTAAACAATCTTTCCATTTCACATTATTTCAAATTAAATTGCTAGACTTTCCACTTGTCTTGCCTCACGAAGTAATCTGTGCCTTTGTATTAAATTCTCTGCTCATTGTTGTTTATTGGTCCCATACCATCCCAGAAACTCAGTCATTCATAAAAAATTGCTTCTTGTGTCCAAATTTATTTACTAGCCTAAGATCAATATTTCACTGTATGTCATCTCAAACCATTTCGTTTACTTATTCGCTGAGCGTAAATCGGAGAGAGCCCTCTCCTGTTCTGGTAGGGCTAGCTACCAGACTAAGCGTGGTTTGTGGTTACGCTGAATTTTTCCTTCCTTCAACCTAAGGTAGATTTAGGTGCTAACACATAATAATAAAAAAAACTCAACCAATTATAAGTTTTTCGATGCTTGAAATGACTAGCTAGTCCTCCACTATGTTTCTATTTCAGACAATTATCTCTAATAGACCCTTAAAGAATGAGCAACCAGTTTCCTTCGAACAATGGAACCTTGATAGGTTTAAAATGGTTGTCCATGTGTAAATTTAATGTTGATGGTAATATGGAAAAGTAACAATATAGGTTGGTGGTAAAGGGCTATTCGCTAAAATAAGGAATAGAATATAACGACACTTTTGCATATGTAACTAAAATGAACACCATTAGATTAATTATTTTATTGACTACTAAGTATTATTGTAAGATGCATCCATTGGATATTGAGTTAACATTTTTGAATAAATAATTAAAAGAAGAATTTATGTTATTCAACTAGAGGGGTTCATAAAGCATTGTCAAGAAAACATTGTTTGCAAATTAAGAAAATCATTATATGGATTTGTTGATTGGGAAAAATGACCCTTTCAACATTCTAAGGGAGACCACTCAGTTAGGAACTTAAAACAATTCCTTTTCGATTGAAATGGTGGTTTCGACTCATTAGAATAGGTCCAATTACCTTTTCTCTTTCTCTATTGGCTTAAGGTATGTATTTTAATTACCAATAGGGGAGAGACATCAGATCAATTCTCATTGTTGATGAGGCAAGAGAATGATCCTTAATATAACTTTATGGCTTAGCCAAAGCACTCTAAACTTTGCCTCTATCGGAAGACGACTTATAAGATGCATAAAAAATAATTAAAATGCAACAGTTGACCTATGGTGCACTTATCCTAGGCCTATCTCAATTGAAGGAAAGAATAACGTTTATCTCAATCAAGAGCAAGCTAAAAGTATGGGAAAAGAAGCATGTAGGAATTGGAATTGGAATGAAGGAAATTAACCAAGGAAATAGTTCATGAGATCTAATCCTTGTTAAACAAATACAAACAACTAAATTCCCAATAAATAGTTACCAGATGATTAATTATAAATAGCTGCAAATCCTAATAAAAATATGTATAAGAATGAGAAATTCATGTCATAGTACTGAAGTAGTTCAAATAAGATGCCATGTAGAAAAGAAAAGCTTCTATAACTCTAAACTGTTAGATAGCTAGATAGCCTAAAGAAATAAATGTTTTATCTTGTATAATTTCCAATTTTCAAGATGCATTTTTGGTTAATTCTACAAGGTATCTTGATCAAAATTTAAATGAGCTAATAATTATTAATTAACAATAGTGCTAAATCCAACAAATAACTCATACAATAGAAATGCAATTGAAAATTGAAAACATTTATCTCAATAATCAATGAAAATAGTACTTCCATACAATAATCACATAAATAAACTTCATTATGAATATGAATCAAGTTACAAAACCTCAAAATATTACAGTAGTGCAAATCCCTCCCTTCCAGTAAGTCAACATCTGTCTACAAATAAGACTTCAATCCCTCTATAGTAGTGCAAATAAGTGTTGAAACTCCTCTACAAACAGACTGAAACCTCCTAAATTATTCTTCCTCTTCTCCTCGATTCGAATCCCCTCTCGAACAATGCCCAGAGATAAGTATTTATACAGATTTTAATGTTAATAGTTCCCCTCTATTACTTAACAGTCAGAGCAATACATGTAAAATGAATCTAAAGATTTTTCTTCTATTAGATTGCAAGAAAAATATAGACTATATCATTTGATAAAATTCCCTCTTTGGTACATGATCATGAGTTTAGTTTTCTTCTATTAGAATTGAATTTCACTGTTCATGGTGATAACCATCTTTAACCATTTGTTACAACAATTTTTTTCCCATTAAGTAGTCTTTCGCCACCTGGAGAAATTTCTTCAAGAATTTTGACTGGATGCGTTAATTCTCATTGGCCCTTTGCACCTTCTACCATAGCAAAAAACAAATTTAATATATTATAGTGATTTTTTATTAAAATAGAGGAAATATAGGTTAAACTATAAAATTCATGGCTATAACACTAGTGGCTATAACACTAGCTAGAGGATGATTCACGTGGAAAGAGATCATTGGTATAGGAGGTAAGCCCATTGCAAACTTTTATAGAGTGTACAAACAATAAAATCCAATACACCGATATTGGGAGGCTCCGATATGGAGTGGATGCGATTTCACAATTAAACCGGATCTTAAATCATATCGGGTCCAACATATTAGAGGTCAATAAATATTGGAGATGAGTTGATGAGTTATGAGTGATATCAGAGAGGATTAGACCATCATAATATCATAGTGAATATTATATCAGACGTTAGAAGGATTGGTTATTAGAATATTGGGGATGATGACCATTAGAATATTGGAGATCAGATAGATATGATTATGAGAATTCAAAGAGGCAAGGTGTATCGACATATCAGAATATTGGTAGAGTTATATATCATAGGTTTTAAAACGTGTTCCAAAACAAAACCCCTATATGGGTAGGACCGATAAATGAGAGCAAAAGCAGTCACGTGTAACATAAAGGCAGGCTGGAATAATATAACAAAATGTGGGTCCTCCATAATACTTTAGACACTTTATAATATATAAATGAACTACAACCACTTGGTATGAGGTTCAGGACTTTTGGATATCGCAGATTTTAAATGCATTCCTCTGATACAAAAGCTCTAATAGATTAATATGTTCACCACTTGTTTTTTAATTAAGGCTTAAAGCCTAAGAAATATTCTTGGTCTCAGGGGTTATGTATAAAATAAAAATAAAATATTAAAAAAATATCTACAATTGAAAATTACTTATTTACAATAAATAAGTTTATGAAACAAAATTATTGTACAATTTATACATTTTAACACGCGAAGGGAGTGCAAAATATCCAATCTTGAATTTGGCGCAATTTACAAATCAAAATTCCAAATGAGATCAAAGAAGTTATGATAGGAAGATAGGAACATATTGAAGTCATTGAAGTGATCCAAATTCTGAAAATAAGAGAGTAATATGAGTAACCTTATAATCAAAGGGTCCCCATAATAAGAATTAAGTGAATAATGGTGAGATTGTGTTTTTACCACAAGAACAATGACACACTGGGAAGAAAGATTTATCTCTCTAAAAATTATGAAATTCTAAGAAAAAGGAATAAGGTTAAATCAACAAAAGTGCTAGAATTCATATTTTCAATGAAATCCCAATAACGAATAACATAGTTTTATTGTTTTGTATATCTGCACCATTGATTATAAGAGTCATGTTTGACAACAATTATTTAATTGCTAACAGCTTAAACTTAAAGAACAAAAGCTTATCATTTTTTTTAGTAAGAAACATGAACTCTCATTGTCATAGTTAGAGCCATTGTTGCCAATAGGCATCCATAGCCTCAACAGGGTTACCTCTTATCCCAAAATAAATGTTAGTATCCCATTAAATATTTTAGAGGAGACATAATTCATCAATAACTATGAAAGCCATTATCCCATCTTGGTAACTAGATATTGATAATATCATTCACAAATATTGATAGTCATGAATAAGTCGGTTGGTGATGAGGCCTCTTATCTAACAACAAAATACTGTGAGCCATTATCCTAGCTTAGTGACCAGATATGATAATGTCATAACCATCAAGACCCATAATCATGGTAGGATGGCTAATTACAAAGACCCACTAATTTTTAGGTATTTAAACAACTTTTAATTTACACTTTGATACTTTTATCATAAATGGGGAGACAAATATTCTCCTTAAGAGATTGGGATGACTTAGAAGAATGATAAAAATACTAAACTTGTTTGTTTCTTTAGCAAGATATGTTTATAATATAAGTTGTTGTAATAGCATAATTATCTTTTATGTTATAAAATGAGATTACCAAAATGATAAAGAAAAAAATATAATAAGAGTTTCAAATTTGAATCTAAAGGATAGAAATTTGATAATTATTCTGATGTTCTTCCATCTACCAATGAATTTCATTAAATAAGAGTAAATATTTCCCATGTATTAGACCAAAGGTGGGTGGAAAAGGCCATTCAACTAAAAGGTTTGTAATAACACCAAAAGCACACTCAAGGAGACTTTCTAAAAAAACAAATGAAATGTCATGAAATCAGGTCCAAAAGTAGGAGCAAGGAGAAATGCAATAATATGGAAAATAAAATAAAACTAGTGCAAGAAAAATCATGAAATAAAAACTACTCAAAAAAATAAAGGTAATATTTTGACATAAGGCATTAAGATCTTGTTATGTATTTGTCAAGTAAACTATTTTCTTGTTAAAATGAGTTTTATTATTCATGAGTTTCTTAAAAAATAACCAATGAAGAGCTGTGATTAACAATTGTATTTGAG
The DNA here is from genome assembly GCA_000404065.3 of Pinus taeda. Classification (NCBI taxonomy): domain Eukaryota; kingdom Viridiplantae; phylum Streptophyta; class Pinopsida; order Pinales; family Pinaceae; genus Pinus; species Pinus taeda. The sequence continues at coordinate 284,277 of APFE030828423.1, forward strand.
AGCTTAAAAGAGATCTATTTCCTTAAATCTTTTTTTTGAAACATATCACAAAAATGATAAGAAAAGTTTCAAGTTAAGAAAATCTCCATGAGAAAGGTTTGAAAGATGACCCATTTATCATTTATGTTTATCCCAACTCTTTTATTCCAAAAAGTTGGATCAAACCAAAACCTACAAGAATAACAACAACATTTAAGAAAGAATTAATGTAGAAAAGAACAAACTAAAATAAAGATGCTAATAAATGATAATAAAGATGCAAATGCATACCGGGAATAATTTGATAATAAGTTTTACTCATTAGTGTTCATCTTCTTCCACACATTTTAAAATGTTTAAAAACAATATTTTTATTTAATCAAAAAAAATTAACAAAAAGAAATCTAATTTATTCCCAATCCTAATCTATAAAGCAGATTATGACTAGGTAAAATCAAGCTTCCAATGTAACCATTCAAGTGCTTTGTTTACTAGATGTACACATGAGTCAAATATCAATAATAAAATCACAATTTAAACAATGAAATTAAATTTTGATTGAGTATATACATCTAAAATTAACGTATGTATGAAGAACAACTTATCTACAAATAACTTATTTGAAAACCATCTCTCTTGGAAAGTTTTCTCTGAGAAAATATCTATCGAAATATGAAATTATGGATTTATATTTGTCAGAGACTCAAAAGTAACCAAAAGAGGATGTTGAAAGGTATATTGTGAGCGAACATTCTCAATAGTTAAATTTTTCGACAATGAGATAATTGAAATGAAATGAACATCAGATTAATTTGAAAAAAAAAAAAAAATGATATTCAAGATTAAAATTTCGAATAAGATATTCATTGTCTTTAGTTAATGCATCTTGAGGGTGTTCAATGCTAATATATCAAACATGCATGCATAAAAAATCGGAAATGAAAACATAATGAAAGAATCAAAAGAAAGCAATCATAACGAAATTTATATGGACATTAAAATTACAACATAATGTTACATTGAAACTCTAGAACCTATCATTAAATTCAGTGATCGAATTGCCACTGAAAGGACACTCCAACAAATACTATAGATGAAAGTTCCAAAAGAAAATTAGAATGAACAGAGTTAGAAACTTGCAAGACTGACTCATAAAAAATTTCAAGATTAAATTTGTGTTCAGCTACAGTAGGAAAAATAATTGCACGTGAATATTCAGGAGATAACTCAATTTTTAATATTAGTGCCCTTTGTATAGGATAAAAATATTTTTCATCATCATCATGGTATTGAGAATAAATTAGCTCTTTCTCATGGAAATCAAATGACTGATCTATAAGAGAATCATAAAATATGTGAGAGAGAGATTTTGAAACATCATTGATGATTAAAGAATTATCGTCTGAATGAGCGATGATTTCATAATTTTCAGAAATAATGATAAAATTTCTTTCAACCGAAAGATTAAAATGTTTAATATTTAATGAAATATGATATGAAAATATATTAGGAGAAAGAAAAAAATGACTACCGTAATCTAATCTTGGTTGAAAAGATTCATCTTTACAACTCGCCATATGATCATAATTTTGGCTTAATGAAATTCTTTCACTTGTAGAAATGTGTTTTCTAAATTTTTTGAGTTTTCCTTAAGGGATGAGTGATCGATATATTCATTATTTAAGTCTTATCCTTGATTAGTTTATATTGTGCTACTTTCTGATCACAAGAATCATTAGAAATTTTTTCAATTACATTTTCAAATTTTATATTTGAAATGTTCATTTCAGAAAACAAAAAATGTGAATTGTAGCTTTCTAAAGATGAAAGTTATGATACAATTTCAATCGGATGCTCAGGATGAATAAAATAATTTTTTGATTAAAGACTAATAAATGAATTAAATTTCTCTTGTTCGTCATTATTTAATGCTATATCTTCAGAATTAGAAGAAACAAGGGAAGGGAAATGTTCAATCAAATCTTCTGTCGAAGGTGTTGGGCTGTAGAAAAGGTTTAGGTTAACTAATCATTCATATTTATATTTTTATCTTTAATTTAGAGAATAATTTAGAAGAAACGATTGCAAAAGCTGGATAAAATCAACCATTAATGAATTGTGTAATTCTGGCTAACTTTCGTTTTTTTTTAATATGCAGGAATGTGAACTGAATGATTGTTGTTCAAATGAAAGAACAAAAATCACGAAGAAAAGAAAAAGGAAAATGTTTTGATCATGGAGGCTAGTGGAAGACCAGGTGAATCAAGTCTATTTTTAATAAAATCTTTCTATTGCTTACGAAATCTTGAGGATCTCCTGATCCTAAGGATGCGCTCCTTTCCATTTGTCTCTCATAGGTTATAAAGTTAACAGTAGAAATGAATAGCTAGCTAGGAATTTGGAGATTGTAACTATTCATTTTGACACACAGTATTCTTGCTATGGTGATGTTGTATCTTTATTATTGAGTTTAATGAAGAAGACCGTGTTTTACCTGTAATTGCATTCTGAGTGTCTTTCGGCAGTGACTTTTAGAGACTCTAGGCCCATTCGATAGGATATTACTACTTTGCTTGTGTCATACTTATTTTTGTTTACTCTTGCAATTGCTTATCCCTGTTATTTCATGAAATTGGAAATATTGTGATTGTTTTGAGTATTGATCTTTACGATTTACCTTTATCATTTAAACTAGATTCTAGATCTTGCTATGTACACATCTGCGTGTTAACATTTGATGAATTTATCATATTTGTTTAAGGATTTGATTGTTGTTCCTTGTGCGTAGTTTTATTTGAGTCCACAGTTGATTGCTTTCGGTTAAAATCTTGAATAGTTTCTTGATGTTCATTTGTTGTAGCTTTCTTTCTTGCTGAATGAATTATTGTTAAGACTAGCTAGATATGCTAAAATTAATTCCTTTTACTTGCATTTAGATTTAGTTTCTACACAATAGATTAAAATAGATTTGCAAATGCTTTAAGATTTTCCTTTAGGTTTGTTTTCGATTGAACTTTGAGAATTAGATATTAATTATTACAATGATTCTAAATAATTTCATTTTGAATTAACCTTTGAATTCACTTGCATAGACAATTCTGAACACTCTTTAAATTAATAGACTTACCCTGGTTCGATAATTAATGTAGGTATTAAGATTTATTTTAATAGTAATCTTAGTGCACAAACATTTTGGCACCGTTTCCAAGGAGAGTGTTTCAAAGTGATTCCTTTTTTTTTTTTTTTCTTGTTGTAAATGAATTGGGTATTAAAAACGGGAGGTAAGAACCTATGTAACAAGCAAGTAAAGTTCGTCCTCAAGAGCCCTCTTTTCAAAAAATGCATAAAGGTTAAATAGGAGTAGGTATTTTTATGAATGACTAAGAATTAAAATGTCGAAAAATATCATAACCCCCCACCCAAATCCACAAAACCCAAGGGATCAGTAAACCTTGGAAGATCAACTTTTATAGACAAAATCACAAGAAAAGAAGAATCTTAGGCATCAGTAGGACCCCAGAGTATATATCAAAAAATCCCTACCGTAATCCCTCAGACAGTAGGCTCACCATCTGCAACATATACTGAGATTCATAGCCAAACCAAAGGATATGAACAGAGTTTTCAGGTCACTAAAAATATACATTTTGATCCTTCACAAGAGGGAAAATCGTGCTATTTAAGAGAAGGAGAAGGAGGAACCGGTGTAACTACTAAGCCAGAGCCACAATTGTTTGAACTAGGATCTCCTATGATTCTAGATCTGGGTAGTGTCGTAAAACCACCTCGGATTGAAACTACTTCACTTACTTAGATAAAATCCCCTAAACTCCTTGAAGGATATGGGCAAATTTTCAACCAAATGGAAAATCAATAACCTCAAGGTCAAACCTCGACATTGGAATATCCCATAAACGACCCAGTAGCCAACAACCTGATGAATGTTATTCCCTTACAAAACATACCAACCTTTCATGGCATGACCACAGAGGATCCAGATGCCTTCTTATTCAAGTTTGACATCCTGTGTAGAATATATGATTACACCACTGATACTCACGAATTGAAGTTGTTCCCTTCTACCCTTAAAGGAGGAGCTTTGCGGTGGTTCATGGGTTTAGGTGGGTGCACTATTAACTCTTAGGATGACATGAAAACTTATTTTCTCACAAAACATCAAGACCACTATAGGACTAGGGAATTAAAAGATGAAATATTTAAAATATCTATGAAGGATAATGAAATTCTAGAGGAATATGTCGAATGGTTTCAGTACAATCTATAGAGATTCCCTCACTCCATATTAACAAAAGAAGTCCTCAAAGCCATCTTCATTAAAGGAATGAAAGAAGAATGGATGGAAAATTTAAATCTTATGGGGAAGGAAGATATTTCTCAAGAGGATTATGATGAGATTGTTTGCTTGTGTATCAAGTGTTTGTAAGGTAGCATAAGCACCAGGTCGGGAAGCCGAGATTCTATTACTGGAGGAAGCAAACCAACCAGTGGAGGTGTGACAAGAGTAGAAATCAGTACCCTCCTAGAGGACTTCAAGACAGATAGCTTGGGCACCCTTATAGTGTAGTTGGACATCCTACATGACAAATAGAAACAAGTCTTAGGAGAAAAAAAATTGGCCTTTTTTTTCCCACTCTACCGAAAGAAGCACAATCAGCAAGAGTGTCCATTGGACATGGTCAAGACATGGGCTATCTGCACCAAGGACCATGCCACTGAGTAGTTTCCATCACTTCTAGAGATGAAAGTAGTTTTTAAATAATCAGAAGAAGAAACAAAACCAATATACTTAATGACCTAGTGTTGACATTGGCAAGGCCAACCTATAGGTATGTCACAAGACCCATCTCAGTTCTTTCCTTCTTCGTCATTTAATCAACAATAGAATTTTGGAATAGCATGGCAAGGTCAATCACATTTCTCGACTTGGTAATTCCAAATGTTTCCTATGTCACCTTGGCCAATTCAGTCCTTTCCAGGTAATGGTTGGCCAAATTTTCCTTCTACTCCTTTTTGGAAAAATAATCCATACCCATCGCAACGACCTTCCTCTACTTCCCAAAATTTGAACTGGTCTTTGAATTGGCAGCGACCTCTAGGGATAACCAATTCGCCTATGGGGATAGGTCCTCAACCTCAACCTACATTATCAGCCCCATATCCATTATAGCAAAATCCTTAGCTGCTTTTGCATCCCGAACTACCAACCCAACCAAATCCAAATCCAAATAACAAACTAGTTCAACTCATAAAACTTGTTGTAAACTCAGACCCCGAGACCGAACAAAAATAATGAAGTGAAGTTAGCCTGATATCATGATGCATTATCAATATTGAGGAAGACATAGACTAGCCACAAAACGAGTTAGAAACACCACCTGTAAATACACCTTCAACTGTGATTGACACATAAATAAAATAGGGATTGACACATAAATAAAATAGGGAGAAGACACAGTCGAACAAAAATATCCTGAAAAAACTCATAATTACTTCTCCTTTATTCCATGAAATATTAACAATACCTAAACCAATTGTTCATCTAGACTTTGATCTCTTAGGGGAACTTAAAAATCTTCACATTAAAATTCCTCTCCTCCAGGCCATCCAAGATATTCCTATTTATGCAAAAACGATTAAAGAATTATGTGTGAAAAAACCTGTGAGGAAAATAAAAGCTTCACCAACTATCCATGTTGTAGGGACCTTGTCCGATTTACTTTTGTCTAGGGAAACACTGATAAAATATGTAGATCCGGGGAATCCCATAGTTACACTCCAAATGTATGGATGCTCCTTTCTTAACACACTAGTTGACTTGGGTGCAACCATTAACATCTTAACTGCAGAAACTTGTGAGACACTTAGTATCACAACTCTTGAACCAACCACCACCCTGCTAGAATTCACTGATAATTCATTGGTAAGACCAGAGGGAAATTTACAAGAAATTATGGTTTCCGTTGATTCATGGGATTCCCCAGTATATTTTCTAGTTATCAACCCAAGAAATCAATTAGACGGGCACCCTTTAATTTTGCGCCGACCTTGGTTACCAACAATTGATGGTTATATAGGTTACCATGCGAGCAACATGACCATTACTAAGGGAGACGCTGTAAAGAATTTCTTTTTATATCCTTCTACCAAACCAAGACAGCCCATTGTGAAAATACATAAACAACCACCCACATACCTAGAAGAAAGTATTCATTCACCACTTATAGTAGTAGAGACGCTTGAGTTCAAGAATCAAAATGAAGATGATGTGATCAATAATTTTATTAATCTGCTAGCCACTGTGAATAATGTCAAATGTCAAATGTTAAAAGAAATTCCTGACAATGAAGCCTTGGAAGACCCTTTGAAGGATACCGATGATTAGCATATCCCAACAATTGTCTTTCATAACAACAAGCCTGTTGAAATTGAACCAGGCAAGATTTTAAACATCAATGATAGTTTGGATAGTGAACAACAACAACAAAATATCATTCAAGTTCTGAAAATATATAAAGGGGATTTTGCTTGGGACTATCCAAACATGAAGGGTATAGACTGAAAATTATATACATATCATATCTACACTGAAAAGTGATGCAGGAGGATTCAGCCCAAGGAAAATCATTGTAATTAAGTAGACATAGGGGATCATGTATTTTTAGGAAGTTAGTTTCCTAAGTCTCAAGTTAATGCAATATCTAGGTTGTTAAGTGATTTAATTAGATGTGTGAGATATCTTGTAAATGCTCTCGAATAAGGAGGACATGAGTGGTTAGTAATGACAAAGAGTTAGAAGTCAAATCCAACTCTTAAAGTAGTTCATGATTCGAGGAACAAGATTTAGATTTTAGGAATTTACTGAGTTAGAAGTGGACATAGAGGATAGAGTACATCTAGGAGTTAGTTCAAAGGATTTAGGATTCGAACCAGGATTAGTTCAACAGAACTTCATAACATGTATGGAAGCCTACGAGCATATTCAAAGAAGACGCCATGATATTAAAGAATAGGCTTGTGCAAAACATAGAGTCTTGGATATGTAATTGACTATTTATATTGATATATATAGATGTTTCTCTCTGACTGTGTCAGTGTGTGGAAGAGTATTTCTTTAATGAATTAATTGTGAATTCGTAGGCTCTGTAACGGGGTTGCAAGCAGAATTCTGAAGGACACAGAGGAGAGAATGATTCAAGGGAATCATCACAGGTCTTAGAATCCAATTGAAGAAGTAGTCTAAAGCTCCAGAGAGAAGGAGTGAAGTGAGAATTTGTTGAGGAGTTAAGCTCAGATAAGTTGAGCAGCAGAAGGGCAAGAGTAGAACCTTGAAGAAAACCCAAATCACAAAGAAACGTCAAAGAAACATCATAAATTTCATGTAAAAAGGCATTGTAGAGGAAATGAAGAATTGATGCACAGGAACCGTTAGATCTTGAAGATCAATGACCTAGGTGGAATCCCAGTGTTTCAATGGGGTTTTTTTAGTTTATGTATTGATTAAGTCCCACAAGTGTAAACCCAATTTACATTGGAAATCAACGAACACACAAAATCGGATTCGAAATCTAGACTTGAAGTTTTCTAGATGGAACCCTATATCCTTATCGGGTCCATAAGTCTTTATCGCATTGGCAGAAGACTTGGTTGTTAACGGAACTGACCATGGGGTGATTGTGATTACGCTGATGTGATACATCGTGAGCCATCGAATCGAGATTAAGATAGACAACCCAGATCTAATCGCTAATCGCATATTGGAGCAGTCTAGGGACAATGCGATGGTGGAATATGGAAACACGACATGCGATGGAGCGACCTGCCGATAGAAATAAAGCTAATCAGCGATGGGAGATCGAGCCGATCCAAAGTCGGGAGAGTAATGCTATGGAGCGACTAAGGAGCAGACCTGACGATATGTTATAAATGAGGGAGGAAAGTATTTGAGATCCACTTATATGTTCCAAAGTGGGATTCCAACGTATTTCCTTTGTATTCCGAGCAAGTGTGGTGCGAGTCTTTTAAGGCTTAAGTGTGATTTAAACATTCTGATATTGCATATCAGAGTGGAAGGGGTGATAAGATTTATATGTTAATGGAACCCATGAAGGAGTAGACCTCAATTGCGATAAAGGTGTAGCATTGGAAAACGTGCAGAGGTCATACAAAAGGTGAAAATCTATTTCTTGATTAAATTCCTTTGTAAATGTGTTTAAAAGGATTAAAGTGCCGATATGAAGATTTTATGGGTCAAATATATGTGTAGCCAATGTTTAAGGAGGGAAGGTTACATATATAAGTGGCTAAAGGGTTAATAAAGGTTAACGGAGGTTTCTATGGGGTGATAGAGTCCCAATAGAAGAAAATAGTCCCAATAGGAAAGGAATTGTTGATAAAGGGGCCTTAACCATGTAGGGTTGAAGATTTGACTCCCTTGAGAGTTAAATACTTTGGACTGATGAGTTTATGCATTGTATATGCATACTATGGGTACGTGCAGGGTAGCCCTGTGCCATTAGTGGTATCAAAGAATAATTGTAATCAGAGCAGGAAGAATTTCTGATTCATAAAGAGAAATTGGAACAACATGCAGATATGATGGATGAAGCATCAAGAGAGACCACAAGGTCTTATGTTTTTAAAACTGATAGTTTGTGTATGCTGGTAGGTATTGCAATACAGAAGGAAAAGTCTATGGAAGAGTCTATAGAATTTGTCATGGAGATGCGAAATCAGGATCTTATTTTGATGAAGAATGAAGAAATATTGTCTCAAAAAGGTAATCAAATGAGTTTGATTAATTTTATTGATGAAAAACAAATGTAGGAGAATGTTAATGCATATAGTGAGACAAAGATAAATCTGGGAGAAGAGTTACAGAGGGACAACAAGGCAAAATGTACGAAAGAAGAAGGACATCTACTGAAAGGTGTTAAGGAAGAATAAGTCTATGCAAAAGACTTAGCTAGGGGAGAAAGGACATCTGATGATCCATCCATAACATGGGAAGGTATGGAGAATTGTGTAAAATTTATAAAATCTACTCCAATTAAAATTATTGAGTTACATAGAAAATTGGATTTTCAAAGAAGGGAGTTGGAAAAATAGAGAATAGATGTTCAAGCTAAATTGTGGAAAAAAGAAAAACAAAAACATTGTCATGAATGGCAATCATAAGGGAAAGGAGATCGATATGAAAATTCAGCAAATTGACACTGCATAAGAAAGAGTCACTATGGTGGACAAGAGAAGGAAGGCATCATTAGGACTGATGGTGTGGAAGAGAGACTAATCGATAGTCTCATGAATTATTTTTAGAGTTCAAAAAAGCATATTGATATGCTGACAAAGGAGAAAGAAACAGACAACAAACTGAATTGCTACCAAAGGAAAACAAGGCACAATAGCCTTGTGTTTTTAATTTTAACAAGTGTTTTGTGAGTGCAGCTGTTGTTGCGAATGTTGGAGGAGAATTGGCACAGTTGAGCCAATTAAAGATGAAAGAAGAAGATTATGTGGAAGAATTTAGTGCATGGAACAAAGATGTTAAATTGCTGGAGAGAGTGCTGAACAGTCATGATTCAATCATGAAAGAGGGTTATGATGATAGGGAGGTAGTTAGCATAGAAGTCAGCAAAGCAAGAAAATTAAAAGTTGGAGCAAGTGCAAAAGAAGAATAAAAAGTAAACTAGTAGTTACAAAGTGGAAGTAACTAGCAATAGTTTGAAGAATGGTGGACAACAGTAACAACCTGAAACAAAGAAGTAAGAAGCAAAATATGGACCAATCCAAGGATGCATTGGAAAAAGACATTGAAGAAATGTGGCAACTGATGTTGAAGTAGTCTAAACGGAGGAAAATGATAGCAGCAGGAAGCATGATCAATTAGAGTGTGAACCTGATTGAAAAGGAGAGAAAGATGGAGCAAAAGACAACAAAAGTATAGCAGCAGAAAAGGAACAAGACATTTGGGCAGTTACAGAACAAAGTATAGGATCGAAGAAGATAAAGATCATAACACACATGATCAGGAGATCACAAATATTTTCTACTTTGGGAGTCCGATGCAGGAGCATTCAGCCCAAGGAAAATCATTGTAATTAAGTAGACATAGGGGGCTCATGTATTTTTAGGAAGTTAGTTTCCTAAGTCTCAAGTTAATCCAATATCTAGGCCTTTAAGTGACTTAATTAGATGTGTGAGATATCATGTAAATGCTCTCGAATAAGGAGGACATGAGTGGTTAGTAATGACAAAGAGTTAGAATTCAAATCCAACACTTAAAGTAGTTGATGATTTGAGGAACGAGAGAGAGATTTTAGGAATTTAATGAGTTAGAAGTGGACATAGAGGATAGAGTACATCTAGGAGTTAGCTCAAATGATTTAGGAGTCGAACCAAGATTAGTTCAACAGAACTTCCTGACATACATGTAAGCCTACGGGCAAAGTCAAGTAAGAGGCCACGATATTGAAGAACAGGCATGTGTGAGACACGGAGTCTTGGATATATAATTGACTGTTTATATATATCTATTATATATATATATATATATATATATAGTATTATATATATATATATTATATATATATATATATATATATATATATATATATATATATATATATAGATATAGATAGAGAGAGAGAGAGAGAGAGAGAGAGAGAGAGAGAGATGTTTGCTTCTGATTGTGTCAGTGTGGAAGAGTATTTATTGAATGAATTATTTGTGAACTTGTAGGCTCTATAATAGGGTTGCAGGAAGAATTCTGAAGGACACAGAGGAGAGAATGATTTAGGGGAATCATCACAGGTCTTAGAATCTAATTGAAGAAGTAGATTAAAGCTTTGGAGAGAAGGAGTGAAGTGGGAATTTTCCGAGGAGTTAAGCTCAGGGAAGTTGAGTAGTGGAAGCAAAAGAGCAGAACCTTTAATAAAACCCAAATCATAGAGAAACGCTGAAGAAATAGTGGAAATTCTAAGTAAAAATGTATTGTAGAGGAAATGAGGAATTGATGCATAGGAACCATTGGATATCAAACATCAACAACCCAGGTGGAATCACAATGGTTTAGTGGGGTTTTTTAGTTTATGTATTGATTAAGTTCGGCAAGTGTAAACCCAATTTACATTGGAAATCAATGCAAAACACAACACCAGATCCAAAATCTAGACTCGAAATTTTATAAACAGAACCCTATATCCTTACCGGGTCCATAAGTCTTTATCGCATCAGAGGAAGGCCTAGTTGTTAATGGAATTAGTCATGGGGTGATTGCGATTACAATGATGTGATAGATCGTGAGCCATCAGATCGAGATTCGGATCGACGGCCCAGATCTAATCGCTAATCCCATATCGGAGCAGTCAAGGGACAATGCGATGGCAAAATATGGAAACACGACATGCGATGGAGCGACATGCCGATATCGATAAAGGTGATCAACGATTGGAGATCAGGTTGATTGGAAGTCAGGAGAGTAATGTTGTGGAGCGACTAAAGAGTGGACCCCACGGTATGTTATAAATGAGGGAGGAAAGTATTTGAGATCCGCTTATATGCTCTGAAGCAGGATTTCAATGTATTTCCTTTGTATTCCGAGAAAGTGTGGTGCAATCCTTTTAAGGCTTAAGTGTGATTTAAACATTCTGATATCGCATATTGGGGTAGAAGGGGTGATAATAACTATATGTTAATGGAACCTGCTGAGGAGAGGACCCCGATTGCAATAAAGGTGTAGCATTGGAAAACGTGTAGAGGTCATACAAAAGGCGGAAAGGTATGTTTTGATTAAATTCCTTTGTAAATGTGTTTAAAGGTTTAAAGTGCCGATATGAATATTTTATGGGTTAAATATATGTGTAGCCAATGTTTAAAGAGGGAAGGTTACATATATAAGTGGTTAAAGGGTTAATAAAGGGTAACGAAGGTTTCTATGGGGTGATAGAGTCCCGATAGGAAAGGAACTATTGATAAAGGTGCCTTAACCATGTAGGGTTGAAAATTTGACTCCTTCGAGAGTTAAATAGCTGAGACTAATGAGTTTATGCATTGGATAGGCATACTATGGGTACGTGGAAAGGTAAACCTACATTGAAAAGGATGTTGGTCCTATTTGGCAACCTCAGTGTAGACTAAATCCACATATGAAAGATATTGTAAAATAAGAACTACAAAAGTTGTTAGACGTGAATTTTATTTTCCCATTTCAAAGAGTAAGTGGGTCTCTCTGCTGGTAGTTGTTCCCAAGAAAAATGGTAAGTGACACATCTGTGTGGATTATCAGGAATTGAAAAAGCCACATAGAAAGATCACTTCCCTCTTCCATTTATTGATCAAGTCCTTGATACACTGGTAGGAAAACAATTATTTTCCTTTCTAGGTGGCTTTAGTGGCTATAATTAGATCCAAATTTCCCCTTAATACCAAGACAAAACCAACTTTACCTTCCCATGGGGTATGTTTGCTTATAGAGTGTTACCGTTAGGCTTATGTAGTGCCTCAGCTACATTTGAAACGACCATACTTAGTGTTTTTGTTGATCTGATAAATGAAGGACTTGAAGTTTATATGGATGACTTTACCCTATATGGGGATGAATTTGACCAAGCGCTACAGACATTAAATAAGTTGTTGGAATGATGCATCGCCACCAGGTTTTGTTTAAGTAACATCAACTGTAACATGATAATGACACAAGGCCTAATCCTAGGAAACTACATTTTTGTGGCTAGGATATAGGTAGATCTAGCAAGGATAGAGGTAATCCTCCTACTACCTACACTCTATACTCAAACGGAGGTATGTAACTCCCTTGGATATGCAGGTTACTATCGTCGGTTTATAAAAAAAAAATCACAAAATTGTTGCGCCTTTCTATTCTTTAACAAGAAATGTTGAATTTAAATGGTCAGATAAATGTGACACAAATTTTACAGATTTGAAGAAATTAGTTTCAACAGCACCAATACTATTAAATAATGAATCCATACATGTGAGGAGAATTTTTAGATAGAGGAGGAATGACCTGTTATAGAGTTTTGTGAACCCAATGTTTCAGACTACTAAGTGAGTCCATCATCAGGGGATGCGTCAATAGATATTCTAAAGATATTAATGATGTATCCATGAGTTATATTTTAGGTTATATATATATTATTCTATCTATCTATAATATATAATATATATATATTATATATATATATATATATATATATATTATATATCTATATATATATATATATATATATTATATAATATATATAATTATGAAAGAAGTAATCTAAGAAATTAGGTCAGCCATTTCCATTTAGTTTGTTAATATTCCGATTTTTTTTATTATTATTTATTTTTCCCTTAGGAAAAATCGTAATTTTATTAAAAATAACAAAATTACATTTTGTAGATGCAAAAGTGCATATGAAAATGAGCGAATCAAAAGATTGTTGTCAAGAAAAAAACCAGAAAGAAAAAAACAGGCAGAATAATGTACAAGAGGGGAGGAAAATTATGTTTTTATCCCCCTTTTCTTCTCGACCTTCCACCACTTCCCAAGAGGTTGTGAGGACAAAAAAGGTACGAGAGAAGAGTCCACCGGGCAAGGATTGTCCTTATCTGAATCTGAGTGATCTGGAGAATGTTGTCGTTTGGCTCCACTGTTCTCCTCTGTATCTCATATTTTCCCTGGCAAAGAGTCCATCAGATCCCGTGCTGCTGATTTCTCAGGTCCTGGCAACCCGTGAGTCTAGTTGTTTGCTATGGGTGGGTGTTGTTGTCGTGGATTCTTCCTTAATAGGAACATCATCAGGATCTGGCGGAGGGATAGTTGCCTCCTCATCCTCTTCTATATCCAGTTGTTCCACTGTGCATTGCCAGCCCCTTGGTTTTTGTGCTTGTTTCTTGTTCCTTCTGGTTTCTTTTTTGGCTAGAGGGTAGTTACTTAGAAGGTGACCTATTTGTTTATAGCCCCGACACCTGAAAGCCATGTTCTAATAATCAAGTGGTTGTTTCCACTGTAAGTTATTATAGATCAAAATTATGTTGTCAGGTAACCCTTGACTAAGGTCAACCTCAACACAAATTCTGGCAAAAGTATGTATGCCTTTTGATATTTTGTCCATATATTGCTTGATGATTTTTCCTACCTCATTCCCCATTGCTTCAAAAACTTTTGGTAGCTAGAAATGTAGTGGGAGATTGTGAAGCCTGACCCAAACCGACATTTTTGGCACCACCATAGAAGTGGGGTCAAAATCCAGGAACCAGGGGGTTATAAACTATCTTGCATTGCCCCAGAACCATGGGCCCTCATGGAGGACATATTCTTTTTCCTTCACTTTATCAAAATTGATAATAAAAAAGCCTTTGGAGCATAAATAGATATCACAATTTATTGTCTAGGTGGAGTAGATCCATTGTTGCAATGCATCTATTTTGGGCCAAAATCGATTAAATCTGCAGATGATAGTCCTTGAATAGAAGTTAGTATAAAAATTCTTTACCTTTGGTAGAGTGATTATCAGTACTGGAGTTTGCAATCTTTGCTCCACAATATAGGGTCCAGGTAGTTTTGTGTTGTTGCTAGCTTATTTGTGGCTTCCCCCTTCCCTTTGATAGCATCCTTGAAAGAAGTTGTGTCTTTTGATCCAAATCCAAAGCTTCCCCCTCTCAGCCTCGTGTTTCGGATGATGGTTGACTTTGGTTCAATTCCATAGTTTTGCAAAGTACATTGATTCTGTAAGATTTTTCTTGTATATATTAGACATTTCATATTTGCTGATATGCCTGTGGATGCTTGTATTTCATACTTTATGTCTTCTATCAGCTTCCATGACCAGGCTTGCTTGTAAATCGATTTTCCTATCAGGGTCCGAATAAATATTTGTATCAAACCCTGTTCAGAGTCCTTGATGGGTGATGTTTTTTTCCAAGTTCTATCTGCCATCTGGGATACTATAGTAATAGAATATGAGCGCACCAGTTTATGAATTTTACCTTGCAGTTGTTGCGTATTGATCTCTACATCCGCACCATTATTTCCTTGTAAATGGCTAGAATCAACAATTTGATTGCTCTCTATCCAGTAACCCTTTGTTGCCTTTCCAATGGGGACAGAGCTTGTAGATCTCTGCTTGTCAGGTAAACCAAGAAAAACTTTATGGAACTTTGTCTTCACTTGTGTGATTGCCTGCGTTTCTCTTGGGAACCACGGTATCAGGGGATAGCAGAGCGAGTTCTCTGCAAACCCCGATTCACCGCACCTTTTCATAAATTGTCTGCTTCCTGGTGCCACCAGATTTGGACTATAAGGGGCATTTTTAAGTGCTTTGTCATTGGTTCAAGATATAATGAGTCCGCTGAATCCCAGCCCCTTTCATTTGCATGAGTCTCTAGGTTATATGTGAACTAGGGCAGTGAAAGCCGCATTATACATATCCACTCTGACGATGACATGTTGGTGGCGGAGCTGTTGCTATAGGACGTCGCAAGCCAGACAAAAAGTGGTATAACGGTTCCGTCACGTTGCGAGCTGGGAGCCCAAGCAACAGATTCACCTTCCCTAGGCATGATAGGTCATGGTTCATGCACAGGATATATATTCAGGTGTATTTTTCCCTCGCCAAGGAGACCGAGAGCTTGCAGGTGTGGTTGTAACAAAGTAAACCCATTTAGCATATAGAAAAAATGTAATCTTACCTCTTCCGGACGTGTTTCTTTACCCAAATGAGGGGAGACACCAACCGGATCGTGGACACCCTTAACCGGTTTGTTTTAAACCTGTTGGAAGGTCCCTACAAGTTGAAGAAGAGAGATCGCCATTGAAGTTGCAGAGCACCTTTTATTTTTTATTTTTTATTTTTTTTTTTTTATTATAATTTATTATTTATTATTATTACTTACTACTTTTTTAATTATTCATTAGTTTATTTATAATTAATAGTTTTAATTAATATTAATTGTTTATTAATTAATTAGTTATTTAATTGATTATTTAATTTGTTTAATTTGTTCTATTTTCATATCTCCACAGATGCATCATATGCAGCAATAGGCAGTGCCCTCGACCAAGAGGAGGAAAGAAAGCCTTACGTTATTTACTATATCAAAAAAATTATTATTGTTGCTGAACTTAATTATATAGGAATTTTTAGCTCTCGTTTATGACATAAACAAATTTAGACATTATATAACTAGCTACAATTTTTTTCTATATACTGATCATTCTGCCATTAGATACTTAGCTAATAAACCAATTACAAATGGTTGAGTGACTCATTGGCTGTTAATTTTGTAGGAGTTTGATATCACCATTAAAGACAGTCTAAGGAAGGAAACCCAGTTGTGGATTTTCTGTCTTGGATTCCAAAGATAAATGATCTGTTGGAAGTGAATGATCAATTTCCAGACTAACATTTGTTTGTTGTAGTAGTTAAAATGCCATGGTATGCAGTTGTAGAAAACTATCCGGCAGTTGGAAAGCTACCTAGAACCTTCACAATAAGTGAAAAGAAACATATTTTCCAGCGTAGCACCTAATTTTCTTGGATTGGTGGATACCTTTTTCATACAGGTTTTGATATGTGCATACGCAGATGCATTCGTGAAGATGAAATCTACGACATCCTGAAGGCCTTCCATGAGGAGCCCTATGGAGGACACTTCACAGATCGTAAAACTAGGCATAAGGCACTACAGATGGGATATTATTGGCCCACCATTTTTGAAGACACTAAGAAATATGTCCAGGCTTCTTATAGCCGTCGAATGTCCTAGTCAATCTGACGAAATTGCTCTGCAGCCCCAATCAGTAATAGAATGTTTCGAACAATGGGAATTCAATTTTGTTGGCCCCTTTCGTCTGCCATCAAACTGAAAGGCCTACATACTGGTTTCTATAGAATATGTAACAAAGTCGGTAGAAACAATAGCTTTGCCAAGAGCTATCGAAGAAGCCATGATTAATTTACTTTTTGAGTTATTTGTGCAGTATGGTTTACCAAGGGAAGTGATAACAGATGGAGGGGGGAAATTTGTAGGACATAAGATTACAATCACTCTACAAAACCACCACATCATTCATAGAGTCCCTTCCCCGTATCACACGCATGCAAATGCATAGGTTGAAAGCACCAATAAGGTCATTGAGGCAATTATGACCAAGACAGTTTTGACACATCGGTGGAATTGGGCTACTATACTAGTAGAGGCCTTATGGGCCTATCACACAACTTGGTGAAATACTACTGGATATTCTCTGTACCAACTTGTATTTGGAAAATAACCCATCTTTCCTATTGAATTTGAAATAAAGACTCTCATAAAAGCCCAGGAAGTCAGATTGGATCTGACGAAGGCCGAAACTAAACGACTTCAACAAATAAATGAATTGGATGAGGCTCAACTACTTGCTCTACAACGCACCACAATTATTCAGTAGAAAAGGGCTAAGTGGCATTACAATATTATTAAAAAGAAGACGTTTTAGAAAGGAGACTGGGTGCTCCTCTATGATTCCAGATTTCAAGGCTTTTTGGGCAAGTTATAGACAAGGTGTTTTGACCCATATGAAATTTAAGAGGAGCATAAAGATGGCACTCTCACTTTGATCACCATTAATGAGTATGGCCATTATCTCTGGGTGAATGGACATCCAGTACATCTTTATCATAAACCATTCACCAAAGATTCCTTTTGCCAATAGGTACATGATGATCCCACTATGAAAATTTTATCTACAGTGGGTAATGACCCGACAACTTTACTTTCATGAAAACTTATCTCTCTACAGCTGTAAATAATGTATATACTTTTTTCTTACAGTTGGTTGTAATTTATTTAACATAGGAATCACTATATAAATACAGAGATTTCCCTTTTTTCTGTCTGTTTAATAATTGTTGTATAATTAATTGAATAGTTGTAGTTCAGTCAATTCAATAGCTAATGTTCGATAGAATGAACAACTCCGATTTTTTTTTGGCATGGTTGTTGTTCAATCATTTGAACAACTGTTATTTAATCAATTGAACATCTCCTATTCAGTAGAATGGACAACTCTTATTTCTTTCGGTGTGTTTGTTGTTCAATCAATTGAGCAATTGTTGTTCATTTAATTGAACAACTGTTGTTCGGTAGAACGAACAACTCTGATTTTTTTTGGTATGTTTGTTGTTCAATTAATTGAACATCTTTTCTTCAATGAACTGGATAGCTATTGTTCAGTCAATTTAATAGCTCCAATTTCTTTTGGCATTTTTATTGTTCAATCAATTGAAAAACTGTTGTTCAGTCAATTAAAGAACTATTGTTTAATCAATTAAAGAACTGTTGTTTAGTTAATTGAACAAATCCATTTTTTTTTTGTGTTTGTTGTTCAATCAATTGAACAACTCCGATTTCTTTTGGTATGTTTGTTGTTCAATCAATTGAACCGTTATTCAATCAATTGAACCACTGTTGTTCAGTCAATTGAATAGCTCTAGTTTCTTTTTTGTGTCTGTTCGTTGTTCAATCAATTGAACAATTATTGTTCAGTCAATTGAACAGTTTCTATTTGGTAGAAGGAACAGTTGTGCTTTCTTTTTCTTAGGACCAATAATTTTTGTTCCATCACCATTATTTTTTAATCAATCAACCATTTCTATCTCCCATGTTTTCCTATCAAAACCATATTTTCGGATTTGGAATTTGTACCTAAGATAAAGGAAACATAGTAATGTTAATACCATTATGACTTGTAAAACTTTTGATGGTTATCATATTCTAAAACTAACCTGGTTCATTCATATAATGACTCGTTGAATATCTCCTCTTTGGAAATATCATAAATTATTCACTATATTAATATCATGTTGGTTTATCTTTCACACTTTCAATTGATAATTCCCTTTGGTATGATGATATAAGGATAAGAGCATAAATTTCATTGGAATTCTTTTTACGTCTCACATAATCCCTAACGCTTAAGGAGTAAATGAGCCTCCCTCCCTTCATAATAAAAATATGGAAATATGAAAATACAATAAAAATATTCTTAAATGGGATAGGGGGACTCATTACGAGCCAACCTATCATTATCATAAGGGTGTAACAAGTGACATTGAATTATGGCCACCACACCAGATTAATGACCTTCTAGATAGTCAAAATTGTCAGAAGGACAAGAGGTCTCATCACGAGCTAACCTGAGCACTTTGTTATATCCTCATGAATGACACTAGGATTATCTCATTACCATGCTAGTATAGTGGTATCTTTATAGCAATAAAAAAGAAAACCATCTAAATACTAAATGGAGGAATTTGGCTCATTTTTGGGTTAAAAAGAAACCTTATCGAGGCTATGAATGCCTGCTGGTAGCTGTGGCTCTGCTTGTGGTATTGAAGTTCTATGCTACATTGTCAGTTATTATTTATTGCATTATTTCCTATTGATTCATTTCTAAAGGTGAATTTACCATTTGAAAAACGTTTATAACTAAATTAACCAACATGCATCATAAACTATGCTTTTATATGCACTATATCAATACTATTTGATCAATTGATACCAGCAATAATTATCACTTACCATAGGTCATTCTCTCATCACATTGTTTCCATGTAAGGCTATTATCTCTTCGCATAATGATCCATTCCTTATTTTATTCCTTTTGCAAATTTCAAATCTTTGTGACCCGTACTATTTTCACCATTTTCTACCATATTTATGTTACTTTGATTGTTGTCTGACCTTACTTATGAATCCCCAATGCCCTTTCCCTTTTTCCCATGCTTTATGGTCATGGATTCCCTTTGCTAATTGGTGTGGGGAAGGTCCGTATTATGAATAGCGTGCATAATAATTATCAAATTGTTTTCCGATTGGAGGGGGGAAGGTAAGAATTATGTATAGCATGCAAATTAATTATTAAGCCATGCTAAATACTACTGATATGACAAACAACATCATTGCCTATTAGTAATGACTTTAAATAAATTTCATTACTAATTTAATAAATTTAAAGTTTGTATAGGGTTTATTGTGTTGTTCCAAGCTGAGAATTTGTCAGAAAGCACATGCAAAAGTGTGAAGTGAACAAGCTATTGAGAAACAACAACCATGGGAGGAAAGCCTATCTGTAGTGAACCTAGAGTACTCCGAGTAATAGAATAGGCTCGTGAAATTCTTGAGTGCATCAGCTGACTTCAGTACCTAGCCAAATTATAAGGATTCCAGAATGAAATAACACTTGAATTCTTGCAAAATCTACAGGATGGAAGCATGAAAATGAAGGGAAGAAATATAACAGTTTCTGAAGAAGTTATAGTTGAAGTCTCTGGAGTTCGAGCAGAAGGCACAAGATGGACTGATAAGCATGTTTTCCTGCAGGATGCAGTTACAATATTCCAAGACCTAGATGAACAATTGGTATGCAAAGGCAAAAGGATTCACCCCACATCGTTAAAGAAATAATGGCAAGAATTGAAAACCATTATATAGAGGTACATCACCTGTGACAGACGTCAAGATGTGGTAAAACCTCGACAACTCAAACTCTTAGCTATTCTGAAGCACAAAATTATGGTTAATTTCCTATTTTATTTAAATTCATTATTGCATGAAGTTGCTAGTCGAGTTAGGAAGGTTGAAGACCCACATTGTATCATCATCCATCATGGTCTAAATAAGTTAATCATTATTCATGGATTGGCCCAACAACAATTAGCTTGGAATAACCTTATAAATCCTACCTTAACCCCACTAGAAGAAAACCAAGAAACACAAATAGGGATAGATGATAGAAACATGCATGAAACAGATACTGAACAACGGAGAGTAAAGGTAACAGGTCTAGAAATGGAAAGAAAAAGAATGAATCATTTTTTGGCCTCGAGCCCAACAAAATGTTGGTGCTCTATAAACCACAGCAGTGCACTGCAATTCCAATAGAAGAATTAGGGTCGTCTCATATGCCGTCTCCAAGCCCAGAACATGATTTTTTGCGGGAATATGAGGAAGAAATGGCTCAAGTATTGGAGAATATGGATACATACTATGAAGAAAGGGATCCATATGGAAACTTTGAAGGGGAAATTATTCCCTTAACCAGTCCACCTCTGCTGGTAGTTTTGGCCATTCTAAAACTTTCCCATCTATTTATAATTTTTAGGATCAGAGGGAATCATTTCCCTCTATGAATGAGTCCCTTGAGAAATAATCCCACGAAAATGAAACCCTTGACGATGAAATCCAATCAGGAGATATTGTTCATTAGAAAGAGGCCCATGTAGAAGAAGTCCTTGAAGAAAAAAACACTCAGGAGATATTGTTCCATTGAAGTCCCCAGAGAAAGAAGCGCATGTAGAAGAAGACCTTGAAGACAAGAGTCAATTGGGAGATACTATTCCATTGGAACATAACCTTGATATTGGCACAACTCCTCATGAACCAGAAATAAACATAACTGTGCCATATCCAATCAAAAACCCCAGGAAGAAGAAACCGTACAAGGATAGGTTGAGGAAGCTAATTAAGAAATACTGGAAACCAAAGAAAACAGTGAAAAAATTGAGAGTTGTTAAAATAAGCAGTTAAATCTTGGAAATTGAAAGTAGAATTGGAAACTATAGGGACCCAAACAAAACAATGTTCTTTGGAGGATATTGAGACTCAGACTGAAAGGCCTTGTGTTTGTTCAATAGGGACCCAAACAAAACAACGTCCTTTGGAGAATATTGAGACTCATACTGAAAGTCCTTGTGTTTCCTCAATGGAGACCTAAATGAAATTTCCCGCCATATATGTTATTGTCCAAACCAATTCTGAGGAGAATGCCTAGACAGACTGCTATATGCCCCAAGAAATAGTCGATGTTTCTATCCAAACTAATTTTGAGGAGAATGCCCAAGTAGATTGTTGTATGTCCCAAGAAACAGTCGAAGTTGTCATTGAAACTAATTCAGTGATAACACGTGATGATGAAACACATACAGAGGAAACACCTCACCGTGTTCCTTTGGTAAGAAAAGCCATTATCATGAAATAGTAGAATCAATTTAAAAATACCCAGCAGGAGTTGGCTCAACATAAGGAGGAAGTAGTACCATTATAGGTACACCAGGAGTTGTAGAAGAAATTCGATGAACTTACTGTAACAAAGGATGAGATTTTTTCCAGCTTCAAAGATGAGAAGAAGAAATTAGATAGAGCGCGTTCCAAGCTTCAGAAGGCCAAGGAACAAACTGAAACTTTCTTTTCTCTTTACTCTGATGCTTTGTCTTGCTGGTCACCTGCCACTAATTATGTGTTATTCTTGTTGGAAAGGTACCTATTTCTAAAAGTTAAAGCTATCAGGGCTATGTGTCAAGCTTCATTCTTCATTAACATAAAAATATTACAACAACATTGGTTTGAAACAATTTAGAAAAGTAATCCCCTCCCTCTATTTCAATGGAGTGTTTATATAGGGGTTACAATGTAAATTCATGGAGATTCATATGGCTAAAGGTTAGAACTAAATGGGACTTTATTTGTAACAAATTTGCTAAAGCACGTCTCATTTTGGCACATTTGTTGATTGTGCATTAAATGACAATTTAAAAAACCATATATCCACGTAATCTTCAAAATACGGATCCAAAGATCTTCAAAAATCTCTCAAAGAGTATCAGATTTGAGAAAGTTGTTCATAGAGAACTTAATTGGGTCCGTTATTAAAAAACCCCATGTTTGTTTTTTCTGTGATTCACTTTCATTTGCTTAGAAAACATGTTTGTAGTTGACTAGTCAAAGCTACTACAATTTTGCCTTGATCTTTTCTTGGAGGTCCACATGTGCAATTTGGGTGAAATTTGACAAATAAAAATCCATATTGCAGCTTATAGAAACCACGTCCAATTGTTAGACTTCATTCTAGAGTGGTGCTACTACCTTAACCATGGAGGTAGCTACGGAAACTTGAAAATTTTGCAACAAATTGAACTCGCTAATATATTATTAGTAAAACCATGCAAAATTATTATTGATTCATTAAAAATAATGGAAATAATAATAATAAACCATGTAAACATGAATGTATAAATTTGGTGCATTTTATGGAGGAATAAGGTTGAAAATTCTAACAATGGATAAATGGAATGACATAAAATGGATAGTTTGATTAATGCAATTATGACAATTTGGAGGCCCAACAGCGAGGGAAGGATGAAGAACACTATCACACCTGGAAAAACCCATGTCCATGACAGAAAGAGAACCAAGAACATACAAGCATAACCATGCATGCCAAATCTAGAAAATAAATCACACATGCAAATTGATACATGTAAGTAAACCCACTGTAGCTGATTGGTCCTACTTTGTCTTGCTTGATATTTCGCCTCCTCTTTTCCTTATTTACCTTTCTCAATGAAATGCTAAAGTGCTCCAAGAAAATTATAAGTGTCCAAGATTTTGACAGAGAGAGAATAGAGATAGATATCTATAACTGAACTGACCAAAAGCCATGAACTAATCCTCTTAAGCCTTTTAATTAATGTGGCCTCTATTTTCCTCATTTAACATTATTTTCCTTTGTTTTCTTCCTCAGATGTAACCAACGCCCTTTTACCATCTTCTTCTCCTAATTTCCAATATTTTCATAAATGAAATACGAATTAATGCCATTTTCCCTTTCCAAACACTTTTCCATTTCCTTTTCCAATTTCCTTATCCATAATAACCGAAATGAACACTCACACTAGGATGTTTTGCCAAAACTTAAGCTTGGAATAAGTGTCCCGTAATTGTTGTTATTATTTTTCCTTTATTATCTTTTATTACATGGAATTTTCATTAGGGCTATTACATTTCAGCCAACAGGAAATTGAGTATTTCTTTGAAAAGGTGACCCCCATAAAGTTTGACTCCCTATAGGATTAGTGAACCTGCTAGGAATTATCATGCCCCCAACTATTCTATGGAGTGGCATGAACCTTGTGTTAGCATTCCAACTAAAATGGAGCGTAGCATTAGATGTGAACCAACTCCCTATAGATATACTAAGACCAAGGGTTGAATATGTAGAGCTAGATGTCAACACATGGTTCAAACATCTAATAGTGGATGTGGGTATATTACTCATAGAGGAATTGATCCTTAGCTAAATGTGAAAAAGGGGACCATGGTGAATGATGTCAACAAACCTTTCCTAGATGTACCAAAATGGTTAAAACAATGATCTTGGATTACTGTTCCAATAGCAGAAGATAGTTTGAGTAGTTGTGTTGAAGATAGTAGTTGTGGTAGAAGAAGAATGTGAATTCTTTTCCTCGGGGGAATATATACTAACACCAATGGCTAGCACACTAGGTTTTTCCATTTGATATACACGAATATGAATACACTCTTTTTAAATAGTAACTAAAATATTGGGTCCAATCTACACTCCTACTTAGAAATATGGTAATAGGGGGATGAATGACATGGAGGGATTTCATCAACCACTTATTGAACTATGGGTTTGAACCCCTAAGAAACAATGATTGTCACCCATAATATAGAAAATTCTAAGTCAATAGTGGTTTTTTCCTACATCTACAAATAAGTGGACCCTCCTACTTAGGTGGAAGGACCTCGAGAAAATGAGAATTAAATGGATTAAACTTAGTCATGGTGAAATACAATAAATTAACATGTAAGTCCAACTAGACTCGACAAATTAACACATACTAAGCAATATAAGAGACAAGTAGGAAAGCCAAGTCAACTAAAGTGATGTTTGCTTCATTAGAGTTTGGTTGATGAGGGACCATGTCAAAAACAAATGGCACAGATACCCTAGGCTCTTTCTTAATTCGATTCCTAGTGAAAGTACCCTTAATTATGCAAGGGTGCCCTCTCAGGGATGTGAGTAAGTACTAGCAAGTGTCTTTCTCTATTATAGGAAGCATGCCCACTTTTCCATCCCCTATGTAGGCTCCCTTACTTTATGGCCACAATGGTTACCACCTAAAACCATTCAAGCATGAGGAACACTCATGGGTTGGTTCCACACACAAAATATAGCATATAAATTATTATGAAACCAACTCACAAAAAGAAAGAAAAGATAGTTGAACGCCTTAGAATTCAGCCTCTTCGAGGGGGAAACCTCCTTTACATTAGACAAATGAACAATTCTTGGATGATTCAAATGGCAAAACCTCGTTTCTATATATAGGAGTCTAAGGAGTCATAGTATAACCCAGCCGACCTAACAATACTAATATAAAGCCACAAAAATAACAATAGAGGGATTCTATGGGGCACAGTAATAACAATATGGGGACAATAGGGGAACAACAATATTAATAAGGGATACAACTACAATAGTAATGGGCTAATCACTAATATTATAGGGACCTAACATGCCCCTCTCCTTCAAAAAAGTGTTGTCCTCAACACTTGAGTAGTTCTAGATTTTTCTGTGTAAAATTCTCATCCTCCCATGTGGAATCTTCAACAGATAAGTTCTTCCACATTATCAGATACTCCAAAATTGATCAAAGTTGTAGCTGTCGAGTTCTTGTTTCTGTGACTGCATCCAGTTCCAATATAATTTTTCCTTGCTCGTCAAGTTCTGGCAATATTGTTTGAACTGGGAGCTTGTTGCCTATAACCTTCTTTAAACATGAAACATGGAAAACTGGGTGCACTCGAGAAGTTGAAGGAAGCTCCAATTTGTATGCAATAGTACCAATCTTTTGCAACACCTTGTACAAACCATAATATACTTTGGTTATAATTTATTATCCTTCTTAGCTTGTTTGAGGGACATTTGTTTATATGGTTGTAGCCGTAGGAATACCCAATCGCCTACATCAAAACTTCCTTCAATGCGATGCTAATCTACCTATTGTTTTATTCTATTTTATGCCAACACGAGGTTATCCGTTAAGAGTTGGAGGACTTGTTGTTGATGTTCGATGTGATGTTCCACTACTTGAACCTTAGAATTTTATCTTAAATATGATGTGATGGATGGTGACTGATATCCATAAAGTGCCATAAATGGGGTCATTTTTGTTACCGTATGGAAGGAAGTGTTACACCACCATTCATCCTGAGGCAACCATTTGACCCATTGTGTCTGTTTATCAGATACAAAGCAACGAAGATATCCTTCCAAACATTTGTTTACTATCTTAGTTTGCCCATGAGATTGAGGATGATAAGATGAGATATGAGCTAACTGGGTACCAAGACATGAAAATAATTTTTTCCAAAAGTTTCCAGTGAAAATGGGATCTCTGTCACTTACAATAATCTTTGGACTTCCATGCAACTTTTGAACTGTTTCCATAAGTGCAGTAGAAACTATATTGGCTTTAAATGGATGATAATGCACAAAAGTGTGCATACTTGGTAAGTGTGTCAACTACCACCATGATGACACTCTCCCTCAGACTTGGGTAAACCTGTGATAAAATCCATTGAAACCTCCTCCCAATGTTGGCTTCGAATTGATAAAGGATGTAATATACTTGGGTTCTTAATTTTTTCAACTTTATTTTGTTAGCAAACCAAACATTCCGCCACAAACTTTTGAATATCTGATTTAAGGCCATTCCAAAAAAAATCCTTCTTAACCCTGTGGTAAGTTTTTAAAAATCCTAAGTGCCCTCCTAAGGGACAAGTGTGCAATTCCATAAGAATTTTTTGTTTGAGTTGGGAATTATTACAAAGGTATAAGCGATCTTTGTACCATAACGAATCATTTTTCCAGCTAAATGTATCAGATATATTGGAACCTTGTTGTAACTTTTGAATAAGTTCCCACATTTCTTCATCATTCTTTCATTCCTCCCTTGCTTCGTTTATCCAATCTAGTTGGATAATAGAAATGGCACACAACAATGCTTCCACATCTTCATCCTTTCTTGAGAGTGCATCTGCCACCAACATTTGCTTCCCTTTTTGTAGATATTTCAAAGTCATAACCCAACCATCTTGTGACCCACTGTTTAGCTCTTCAGAGATAATCTTGTCAAAAAAGTATTTAAGCAGCTGTTTAGATGACCAAAAATCAAATTTATCATAGGTATAAATTAGAAAAATAATTATTAATTAAAGATATTAAATTAATACATTATTATTCCTAGAAGGTTAATATATTTAATGGAACTTTAGAAATTAGCATATTGTTTGTTAACTAATATGAAACCTCCAAAATTGTTGTATCTTAGGCCCTATTTAGGAGATTAGTTTACGCTAGTTGGTTGAATAGAGCATTTATTGTAAATGGACACTTGTTATTTAATAAGTGATCCATAATTAGAGGTAGTTAGGACATGGAGCTTATAAATAGCTCATTGCAAGAGTGTTTGGTTGTTTCGGTGTAAAATCTTGCAAAATCAATTATGTAATTTTATTTTTTTCTGATTAATAAAATTACGTGTCTGAGGGCACTTCTACCATTATTGTGGTATCAGAGCTCCAGTAATGTTGCAATGGATTTGAGGAGATTCCAACTCAACAAAGTCCTGGAAAACTCCATTCAGTTGGCCAGCAAATCATTGGTATGGAAATTGTACAATTTTGTTTAAAAGGAAATAAGTTTTATCATTGATTTTAGATTTTTTAAAATCTAAAATTCATTTTTTATTATAAAAATTGCCTCTCCCTTTTTTATTATTATCTGAATAGCCTCTTCCAAAAAGTAGCGGCCATCACCAGAGACAACAATTCTGGAACCTTTTATTTTTTCTACTGACCAGTGACAATACAACATGCCATGATCACGCATGTTTCTTCTACGAAACTAAAGCATTTGAAAATTGGCAGAATTTGGTAGTGTTTCATACTCTCTGAAACTAAAGCATTTGAAAATTGTGGCAAAACGCATGAGATAGTTCATTGCGTCTTACTATTGATTCGTCTTACTGTTTGATAAATAAAAGAAGACATAGTTCCTCGCTATTGATAAGAGCACGTGGAATGGAAAGCCCAGCAAATTCAAGTATGTTGAGGAGCACCGTGTAGGCCACTGATGAAACAGCGATGCAACACAACTGAAGACGAGTGCAAGAGTACGAAATAAGCGCTTTCCAGTCTGAATCCCTCGGCTTTCATCTTCTCCATCCTCATTGAATTATGCCATTCAACAATGGGTTTTTGTTAGAGATCTGGCGCTCCAGCGTTTTCAAATGTCATTTTCTCTCAATCCAGGTCTCAAAAATCTCTCTCGGTGATTGTTCATTTCTTATCTCATTTCTGTAGCTCATTTTCTTATTCTATGTACATTATGAGAATGTATCTATCCTTCCTGAAAGATTGAGTCAGAGAATTTGCACCGTGCTAATCTCAGAGTATAATTTTGTCCTTTTCAGATCGAAAGAGGGGATGCACAAGCATTTTTGATGTAAATTTCTGCTTATTTTGGTGGGACTTGCAGTCTGTCTCATGACCTTGATATTTCTTAGGGCGCTCAAGTTTCAGTCTAAAGTCGAATCCTGCATTTGTATTTATTCTTGATTCCTCTGGTTGGATCAATTTAGGCCTTGTGTGTGTCCTGAAATTCATTTGGGCTAGGTTTATTTCTTGTTTTCTATTGGGATCATCAAGTCCAATTCCAAGTTGTCTAAAGAATGAACAAGGCCAGCGTGAACCAACTTGTCAGCAACAAGCCAGCGTGAGCGAGCATGCCAGCAATTGGAAATATTTTTTACTTTTGTAAATATAGGGAGAAATAAGGTGAGCTTTGTAATTGAGTGATGAGTGAGCTTTTTAATGTTTTTTTTTAAAAAAAGGGGGACTTGTAATGGAGTAATAAGGTGATTGTAATTTTTTGGGGCAATAAGTTTTTTTTTGTACTTTTTTGAAAGAGATAAATGTAACTCAAAGTAATTTTACTTTGAGGGGGGGTAAATTTTTACCAGATTGTGCAAAAGCACCATTGTAAAAAGTCAAATTTTGAAAGTTGCCCTGTAAAATTTAAGAAATTGACTAGAGCCAAGTGCAAAGCTCAGTCAATATTCTCCTGTTTTGACGACTATTCGAGGGTCAAGGCCAAGCCCCGATAGATCGTGTTTTTTGCGTGGTGTGTTGTGTTGACTATCTTGTCCTTTCTGTTCTCCTTCTTGGTGCGTCTCTTCAACGCCAAAATGTGTAAGTTGATTAATTTGTTTTCTGATTCCGACAAACTAGAAGGCACCAAATCTTATAAAACATGGCATCATCTCATCGAAAGCACACTCATTTATAATGAATTATGGTAGGGAATATGTGATGGAGATGTTAAGCCGAATAAACCCACAAATGCAGATGCACTGTCAAAGTGGGAAATCAAGAATGTGAAAGCCTTAGCTCTTATTAAATCGTCTCTGAATGATGAAATGTATGTCCATATAGAAAATGCTACAGATGCATGGTCTGCCTTGAAAATTTTTAAAGACCTCTTTGATACTCAGCCTAAATCAAAGAAAGTCGATCTACAATTAAAATTGTTGTAAAAAAAATTAACTGACGGCGGTGATGTTCTTGAATATCTCTCAAGACTTAATAATATCAAGCAAGAAATTATTAATGTTGGTTTTCCCGCAATTGATGATAGCTTTATGGTCACAATTGTAATTGTTGGGCTTCCTTCTTCCTATATGCATTTTTTAGAGACTTTGCAAGTAACTGGGAAATTAGAAAAACTAAAGTTTGATGAACTTTGTGAAATGTTAAGTCAACATGATAAAACTTTTGGGAAGAAGAAGATAGTTGGTGAAGATGTTTTTCTCACAGAGGCCAGCACTAGTAAGTCATCCGCAGATAGTTCTCGAGGAAGAGGCAGAGGGAATCAGAATCAAGCAACACATAATCGAGGTCGAAGCCAAAGCAGAGGCAACAATTTTAACAGAGGAGGAAGAAATAATTTTCAAGGTAGAGGAAACAACCAAGGAAGAGGCAA
Organism: Pinus taeda; assembly: GCA_000404065.3. NCBI lineage: Eukaryota > Viridiplantae > Streptophyta > Pinopsida > Pinales > Pinaceae > Pinus > Pinus taeda. The sequence continues at coordinate 314,170 of APFE030828423.1, forward strand.
TTTTCAAGAACAGGGATATAATAATCAAGGTAGAGGACGATCTCAAAATCGAAGTCAAAGCAGAGGCAAAGGACAATCTTCAGGAAGAGGAAGAGACTTAAGTCAAATTGTGTGTCGAAGATGTAACAAAGTTGGCCATTATGTGAAGATTGTCGAACATCACTTAATAAAATTCCCAAGTTTCAGCAGCATTCAGCACAATTTGCAAATGATCAAGATGAAGATAGTTCAGAATATGTTTTTACTTCCTCACCAGCATCACAAATTTCATCTCATCTTAGAAGTGACTATGAAGATGCCTGGATCTTGGATTCTGGGGCAACTCAAGCACATGACTTGGCGACTTATTTTCTTGAATTTCCAAGAATGCAACTTTAATTCAATTTTCTTGCTGATTGATACAACATATCCTTATGGAAAAGTGAGTAGTAAAAGTTTTTTTCTACTGACGATTGGAGAAAAAATGATTTCCAATGTATGTATGTACCCCAGTTTTCAAGAAAAATTTGCTCTTCTTTAGTCACGATTCGACAAGCGGGACATCAGGTGATTATGGAAGATGGTTTAGTGAAGATTAATTCAATGAAACAGAACTTGAAAACAGTTATGACAGGTTATGAAGATGGAAAACTGTTACGGATGAAAGGGACAGTTATTCCAAGGCATTCTGATTTTGCAAGGGCAGTGACTACAGGTATTTCACCTATAAGACTATGGCATGTACGATATGGACATTTGAATTTTGAGAGTCTTTCTCAATTGCAGAAACAAGGAATGGTTAAAGGACTTCCCACATTCAAAAGGGAAAATGCAAAATGTGAAGCTTGCATTTATGGCAAACAACATCGAGAAAGTTTTCCAACAAGTTCATGGCGTGCAAACAGGCGGCTACAATTAGTTCACAGTGATGTTTGTGGACCACTACAAACTTCATTTGGTGGTTGCAAATATTTCTTACTATTCATTGATGATTTCAGCAGAATGACTTGGGTTTACTTTTTGAAGAACAAGTCAGCAGCATTTGATAAGTTTAAAATTTTTCGCCAACTTGTTGAAAATGAAGTAAAAGAAAAGATAGGTACTCTCAGGACAGATAATGGGGGAGAATTCACTTCAAATGAATTCAAAACCTATTGCAATGAAAATGGCATAAGACGACATCTCACTAATGTTTACACTCCACAGCAAAATGGAGTAGTCGAACGAATGAATCGCACTTTGTTAGGAATGGCGAGATCCATGTTAACCTTCAAGAAGTTAAGTCCAACATATTGGGCGGAAGCAATACATACAGCTGTCTACTTAAGAAACAGATCTCCAACTGCTTCTTTAGACGGAATCACACCTTATGAAGCTTGGTTTGGTTTCAAACCTCGAGTTAAACATCTTAGAGTTTTTGGGTCAGTGTGTTATGCCTTAGTTCCGAAAGAAAAACGAACTAAGCTTGACTCGAGAAGTTTAAAATGCACAATGATTGGCTATTCTGATGAGAAGAAAGGGTATCGTCTTTTGAACAATGGAAAATTCATTGTGAGCCGGGATGTCATTTTTGATGAAACGGAGAGTAAGAGTGCTGAAGAAATTGAAAATCTTCTTCACAAGTTAGAAACTAAGGGAAGTAAAAGAAATGATAAAAAGCAAAGTCAACCAACTTCACCAAATTGGTATGAACTTGATTTCCCTTCCTCTGAAGATGAGTCATCTACATCAACACCATCAACTGGGTCTTCAAGCAGTTCATCCGCATCTCCAAGCAGCAGCAGTTCTTCTGACAGTGATTCTCCACATTCTTCACCTGAACGACGCACATCAGTTTATATTAATCCTCTTTACAATGATAGGGACTTTACAGAAGCACAAACCAGTGAGCACCAACTTCCAAAATGGGCAGTTCAACTTTTGAAAGATGTAAAGCCTGATGAACAGAATAAAACTGGCGCCAGAAGGGCACATAGAAGTGAAGGCAACTTTGCCTTGATAGCAAATGATTTTACTGAACCTTCCACATACAAAGAAGCAGTAAAACATAAAGAGTGGCAATAGGCTATGATTGAAGAATATCAAGCAGTAATTGATAACAACACTTGGAAACTTGTTGATTGTCCAGCAAATGTTAAACCCATAGGATGCAAATGGGTTTACAAAATTAAGTATAATCAAAAGGGAGAACTTGACAAGTATAAAGATCGACTTGTCGCAAAAGGTTTTGCGCAGGAGGAAGGCATTGATTATGAAGAAACTTTTGCTCCAACAGCAAAATGGAACACCATCCGATTAACACTTGCATTAGCCGCTCAAAAAGGATGGAAAGTTCATCAAATGGATGTGAAAAGTGCTTTTCTCAATGGGGATTTATAGGAGGACATGTATATGACCCAACCACCAGGTTTTGAAGTTGAAGGACAAGAACATAAAGTCTGCAAATTGATCAAGGCTTTATATGGATTAAAACAAGCTCCCCGAGCTTGGTATGCAAAGATGGATGAATACCTTAAGAAAGTTGGTTTTCAACGAAAAGTGAATCTATGATACTTGTATGTGCGACAACAGGGAAAATATCTGGTAATTCTTGTTATGTACGTCGATGATTTGATCATTACTGGCAACCATGATGATCATATTGCACAGGTGAAAAAGGAGTTACAAGCAGGTTTTAAGATGACAAATTTGGGATTACTTCACTACTATCTTGGAGTTGAAGTCTTCCAACGTCCACATCATATTTTCATTTCTCAGAGTAAGTATGCAGCATAGGTTCTTCAGCGATTTGGCATGCAAGATTGCAAGCCCGTTCTCACCTCCATGGAGCAAAACTTGAAACTTTCAAAATTTGAAGGGGGGGGAAAGGTGGACAGTACAACTTACAGACAGTTGATTGGCAGCTTGATTTATTTGACAAATACTCATCGTGATCTATCTTATGTAGTCAGTATTCTTTCACATTTTATGCAGGAACCACGACACAACCACTGGAATGCAGCCAAAAGAGTTCTTCGATATATCCAAGGAACAAAAGATTTTGGTCTTATTTACACAAAGAATAAAAATTTTGTACTTGGTGGATATTCTGATGCCGACTTTGCTGGGAGTATTGATGATCGAGAATCAACATCAGGTTATTTAATGAATATGGGGTCAGTAGTAGTATCTTGGAGTTGTAAGAAACAAGCTACAATGGCCACTTCTTCAGCAGAAGCAAAGTACATTTCAGCATGGGAAGCAGCATGTGAAATTGTTTGGTTGCGCCGAATTTTGCAGGATTTGGGCATTTCTCAGGCAGAAGCTGCATCATTATTCATCGACAGCCAGTCAACCATCAAAGTTGCCAAGAACCCAGTTTTTCATTCAAACACAAAGCATGTGGACACCAAGTATCATCATATCAGATCTCTCATTGCCAAAGATGTCCTCAAGCCAGTTTATTGTCCTTCTGAAGATCAGATCTCCGACATTTTCACGAAACCGCTTGGCAGAATAAAATTTACTAAGTTCAGAGAAGAACTTGGTATCTGTTGTAATGTATCTTTGGATCATAGGGGGGAATGTTAGATGATCCAAAAATAATTTATTATCATAGGTTATAAAATTGAAATAAAATAATTATTAATTTAAGAAATTAAATTAATAATTATTATTCTAGAATGATTAGTTAATTAATAGAGACAATTAGAAATTAGTATATTGTTGTAACAAGATATGGCTCTCCAAATGTGTCGTATCTTAGGCTCTATTTTATAAGATTAGTTAGTTAGTTGGTTTGAATAACATTTAATGTAAATGGACACTTGTTATTTAATAAGTGATCCATAATTAGAGGTAGTTAGGACATGGAGCTTATAAATAATTCATTGCAAGAGTGTTTGGTTGTTCGGGTGTAAGCTCTTGCAAATCAATTATGTAATTATTTTTTTCTGATTAATAAAATTATGTGTCTGAGGACACTTCTGCCATTAGAATCCAAAGTATAGGAACTTTCCCAGTCCCATGAAATCTATCCATCAGTTGTTGGATTAATCTAGTTTTGATCTCATACAGTTATTTTGTAAATCTGATCCAAGTCAGCATCACTTTCATCATAGTCATGGACAAGTTCATTATAGCGTGGTCCTTCTGCAGTGTCCAACGGTACTACAACATGAAGCAACTTCCTGTCGAACGACATTGTTATTTTCTTCAAGTTGATGACTCCATTCATATTAATGGCCTAGTCAATTTAAAGGAGCGTGGGGTATGGATTATTGTTGTCCACATTTTCTATTACTTCAAAATCAGCCTGTGTGCTGGTGCCTTCTATATCTACGGCGACTCCATGTAGTCGTACCATAGGGATGATCTCCTACTGGTTTTCCATCCTCAGTTGGTTCAGAGACCATTGCAGTGCAGGTATCCCCATTCTCTCCCATGTCTGTTAAGGAAAAACGTTTACATCAGACCCTAGATCCAGAATAACCTGGTCCATCTCATAATCTCCTATCTACGTAGTGAGCCTCATCTTGCGCCTTGTTCTTGTCTTATGTTTGCCGATTTTTCGTACTATGTGGCGTCCATCAGGATCTTTTTCCTTACCAACACACTTGTTTATTAACTCCTGCATACCTTTCATAGCCTTATTATTGCGTAGAAGCTTCATGGAAGTTTCCAAGAACGTGGTGAGTATAGAGAGATCAAACTTTGTAGACGTGCTGGTCTCTCGTAATTTGTTCGAACTCCCTAAGGTAGATGCCTTAGTCAAGCTTTTCTTGGCCTCCATAAATGTTTCCTTCACGTGCGCCAGATCAAAACAAACTTCACTCTCTTGGGCCTTGCAAACCTATCTGTATCCTTCATGCTATTTTCCCTTATCATCCCTAGTTGTTACTCTGCTTCTCATCATGATATTCACATTTTGATCTTCCTCACGGGGCTCAAATCTCATCATTTGTAAGTTCTGCGTAGGTTTTTGTGGTTGTGCCTTATTCTCCTGCATCTTAGCGATCAACACAAGGCATTCTTCTATAATGTGGTCAAACTGGTTGCAGTATTGGCAGGACGGGTAAGTCTAATTCTGACACTCCCACTCTTAGAGCCCTAGTGTCCCACAGTTATAGAAAATAACCTGACCATGACCTCTACCAGGTCCTCCTCCTCCTTAGCCTCGTCCTTGCCCTGGTATCCTTCACGCACTCCCCCAGCGCCCTGATCCAGAGGCCGAGTTTCTGCTTGCATTCAATAGGTAGGCATTCTTTCCATCATCAACTCATAGCTACAACAATGGTGCTCATCATGGTCCGTCGATTTGCAGAAATCGCAGAACAACTATTTTGGTGTCTGAACGAAATTTTGCAGCAAATGAAAATTATTCGTTACATGTTTTCTAGCCACCTGACAAGTATCTCACCATAGTGCGGGCCGCGCACTCAGTCCTGCTAGAGCTTCCCACCTCAAGGGAATTGGTCCCCCTCCTGTAATATAATTTTTGAAGACAGGGAAATGGTCTTTATCATTCCCCTAGCTCTTACACTTGAGGCACCAGACTTCCTCGCACACCTTTGGCCTAACCTCCCTTTTTCAAGCTCTGCAATTCCAAGAAGAGGTTCTGCAATTGTGAGTGAATTTGAAGGACTCCCAAATTCACAACCTGAATAGGTGTCTCGTGCAATCTCGTTGCGATTTCCAAGACTTCTACCTGAGTTCCTATCTTTTGTTGTGACAAAGCAATTCACAGGTGGGGCAGAAGCGAGGTTATTAACCATTTGCGGTGCTAACCATCTGTGAGCTTCATATTAGCTTCGTGGATTACACATTTCAGCCTTTGATCTAAATCCCAAGGCGTCTCACCGGCCCTCATCATGATTTCCTTAAATCCAACGAATGAATGTGAGTCAGACTTAGGCTTACTAAACTCCTTATTTAAAGCATGCTTAATATATGCTAGCATTGCCAAAGTATAATCAACACAATACTTAATATACCATGTCAATGCACAATCTTACAGAGCAGTAGCTAAGTGCGCCTTCTTTATGTTGTCATTGGTGATCTACTGTGCAGTCCATACAACATTTGCAACAAACCAGAATCGATCTATATCTTCACTCCATATGCCCTTGAAAATCGGTAGCTTTATTGAGTTTGACATGTTGAATGGCGGTGGTGGTGGCAATGGTGTGGGCGAATGTGTATGCTATGGAGGTGAAGGTGGGGGTGGAGTGGATGGAAGTTGTATCCATGGAAAACACTATCTTATCAGTTGGACTATACTCTGTGGTGAGGCTTGTACCATTCCCTCGTCAATGCTTGAAGAAGGTCCAATTCATGGGCTATATTCAGGGCTTGCTTTCTTTTGATTTCTGAAGATCTGTCCACTTTGCATAGATCCAAACATCAAGGTAACGACATACCCCATTTCTCACACAAGAGCATCTTAATCCTGGTATTCAGAGATCTCATATACTTACCTCGCGGTCCCTTGAAGAAGCGTCACTCTGCTTCGTTGTAGTTGACCAAGGTATCAACTGCGAACTCTATAACGAATCCTCCTATAGTTCGATTGAGCCAGTGGTCAACAACATGCGCAATCTTGTCTTTAGAAGCTTCCAACCTTCACACTAGCTCTGGAGTCCACACTATTGGGTAGTTAAGCCTCCACCTTCCTTGGCTATCTGCCAACTTAGCTATCCACTCGTATAGTACGATCAGGAAAGTGCAGAAGAAAATTTCATGTATTTTTGTGTGCAAATATCTTTCCAACCATTGCTCCTTTGATAAGTGTGAATTCCTGTTCTCTTGTGCCACAAATTCGTGAATCTTCGTATCCAACCACTTCTCAATTTATTTCTTGGTCATTTCTAGTAATGCGACATCACACATCTCTTTATGCAGATCCAAGTCCTGGCAACAGAACCATTCGTTGTCTTAGAGGGTCTTGACCCAATTTAGAGTTAATTATGCCAAACAAAACCCTACACTACTGGCCCTTTCAGCATCAACCCGTGTAGCACAGGCTGAAGTCTCACTTGAAGCAATATGGGGATGCTGGAACCACGTTTCCACATCCAAAGATTAATGTGATGTCATTTATCACCCTAGATCTGCCTTCGTGTGGACCTATAAGCCCCGAAGGCTTGGTACGACAACTTCACTTAAACGGCCCTTAGACCTTCAGGAAGGTCTATGATAAGATTTTTCGAACCCTTAACAAATGAATCTCCCACTTATGTGCACCATAAAGCAACCCTAGATCTGAGTTCGCACAGATCTATTTAAGAGCTTAATAAACATAACAAAACTTATTATAATCCTCACATAAATACCTGGCATGCATTGTGATCAGTTAAAAGACTTATCCAATAAAGTAACACATCAATACATCAATATATCATAAATACATTTATTCCATTGCAACATATATCGTAAACATTACTAACATAAGTAAATAGATAAACACATGAATTTATCCAACAATCTTCTTTATTGATATTCAATATGATGTTACAAACTCAAAATTATCCTGTGCACTCAGCTGTAGGGGTCTGCACAATCAACGACAAAATCTTCTCTAGGCCTCTACGTACTCAGCTACGGAGCCTTTTCCCTTCTCTATGACTATGTAAGGGACACCTATTTATAGCTTTTTACATACAATCCCATGGTCTACGGGTCATGGGTGGATCTCAAAACCGACTCGTCTTCACATAAACAAGGGGTTAAAAACCCCTTTTGACTTCTAACTATCTACGCACTCTATGTCCACAAATTACAGAAACTTTACATCTTTTTAGCAAAATTTACATCAAAACTTGAGTTTTTAACCCCAAAACTGACCCAGGGGACCCCATCCCAATAACCATAAAGTATCCCTCCCACTCCTACAACCCTTAAGTCTTGTATTTATTATAGAGAACATATAGGATTGGATTTGATTTATGCCCAAAATAATTTGGAATAATTGTTTGAAACATTTTTTCTTTTGTCCTTTTTCCATGAGTTGTGTTTTTACTCTTATTATGGCCAGATGGTAAGATTTATGTAGCTTATTTACTTTCTTTATCTTCAAGAATTTATCCATTCATAATGAATTGTTTCTTTTTAAGTTACTTTTGTTTTTGTTTTCAACATTATTTAGATAAGTGATTTGTTTTTCCACAATGAAGAGAAGGATTGGGATCAAAACAATGATTCTCCATATGACTAACTTTTTAATGATGTTGACACTTATTGTTGAGAATTTGAATATTTTTAATAAATTACGTGCTCACAAATTGTAGTCATCTTGATTAACTTCAAATATGCAACATGTTTCTTTTATCATATCTAAAACGATGTCAATTTATATTGAATGATAAAGTTTTCAAAGGTTTGACAAATATCTTGAAAAAATCATTATGTAACTCTTAGTGTTGCTCCTTTGCTTATTAAAATTCATTTTTGCACTAATGTTGGGGCAAGTTTTGATAGGAAGAAAAAAATGGAATTTTGAGGTAGTTTTGGGAGTTATGCACAAAGAAGAAAAGAAGCAACAATGCAAAGAGGCAGTGCACATACATGTTACAGAAGCAAGAACGCATAAAAATGGTGCATACAGGAAAAACACACAAAATCGAAACAAGGCATGAAAGCAAAGGAACCAAAATGATTAAAATTTACAACATCTTTGATTTTGTGTTGATTTGGTCCATATTAGCGAGTATAGTGTGTCTACCCATGGTAATTGTTTTATGTAGTAATGCCTATGTTATTTAAGTCTATGTAATTATGTATAAAGAGGCAAATGCCAAAGGGATTGGAGTTGGATGACTTTTGGTTTGGTTGGTCGATAGGCCGAGTAATTCTAGTTGCATTTTTGTATTACTGTAATGTTGTGATTAAGATGGTGACTCGAGATGAAATAGGTCTATAATATGGTTGTCTTGTGTTCAACGCTCCCTTTTCTTAGTAATGAAATATTTCTGGAGATTGATGTGTGTTATTTTTTAAGTCATATACTATATCCACATGTCATGTTAATTGTGCTTGTGATGATGGATACCCCTTTTAAATTTTGTATTTCAAGTTAGTAGTGCTTTGACAATTGTTATGAATATATATAATTGGGGTTAACATATTAGATTCACATTCCCTCCCTGTTGTAGAAGCATGGTTATTGTAGTCCCCATCAGTGCCTTGCGTGAGACTTGGACTGTTTTACAGGTGATGTTATAAATGTTAGTATCAAATGGGGTTTGTGGGTCGCATTTTGCACATTAACCCAAGTTGGATCATACAAAAGTGACAAGAGATGGTTCTGTGTAGTCTAGTTATTTAGGATACTCAACTCTCACCCGAGTTCAGAAAAAATGGTTCATAATTATGAGAAGATCACGTGATACACATTTGATCGTCATCATTATGCATTCAGGCCAAGTGAGATCCTTATCAATAGTGGGAACAATGCCATTTTTTCTTAACTTACAAAGATGTTCAGGCATATGTGATTCATGCGAAGATGATTGAAAACAACGAGTAGCAGGGGAGATGAATATACAAAATTCAAATAAAAATAAGGAGCAACACCAAGGTGATACAGCACAAAGTACATG